>BQNB010008243.1:71973-90704 GCA_026074375.1 Tanacetum coccineum
ATACGATATTTTGACACCTAAGAGAGACTTTCGAAGCTTCACTTGTATCACATGACACACATGATATATAGGTGAGACTGATAAGAAAAGTTGGTTGTCAATCACATTGGTAAATCACTCAACAAGAAAAATAGTCTAATTTGCAATTGGAAAAGAGTAACGGGATGACTCAAAGCCTCCACCTTTGCTCTTCAGTACATTGGAGACTGTTACGAAAAGAAACAAAGCTTAAACCAAAAAAAAACTAAATGCCTTGATGGTATCAATCTTACGATCACTAAAGGATCAATTTACCAAGACTAAAAGTCGATAATTGGTTCCCCAATTTTGAGATTACGCTCCAAAGTCCACGGCAAGTTGAAGAGTTTTGCCGTGACAAACTTGAAGATTTTATTCACATTTATGTTGTAAGACGCACTTGAGAAGAACAAGGTAGCGTTTATGGCCTTGGCGTATGCTCTTGCCTACAATTTAAATAAATGAAACATGTAAACTACAGAGTTGCAAGCAACTCATTATTTGCAAGTAGTTAGGTTAAACAAGGTATTGTAGTATTTTCTTGGCCGAAAAGGTTTTCAAATGCATTACTAACATGTGACGTGCTCATTTTTTCATATCTAACAAAACCTTCGTCGTTAGAAACACATATGAGGTACGGTTTTTGGAGAAGAATCGCAGCGGGCTTAACTTGAATCCCCACTTACAGTTATGTAGAACCAATATTTTTGTGAAAAAAACATATGACATAATAATACTTGCTCTATTTGATAAAACTAAAATAACAATGCTCATTAATCAAAAGAATATTCATAGTAGTAGTAAAGATAAAAAGTCAAAAGTTACCTCACTTGAAATAGTCCATTGCATATCAATCGGGAATTCAATGAAATCATCAAATTTGCTCCCAACCATAACCGGAATTGCCGTCTACAATCAATCATATTCATAACAAAATAATTTAAAAATCATTTTCCATATATTTTTTTAATGAAATAATTTGGCATTTACTCACTTGATTATATTTCCTTGCTTGTTGATACCAATTAATTACACTGAAATAGATAATAATTAGAAAAAAACAACACATATCAATCAACAATTTTTATTTAAGAAAACCATAAGAACTTGAAAGATATTCTTTAAGTACCATACCTATTCAATGTACAACGACTCGTTAGATCAAACATGAACAACATTGCGACGGAGTCTTTACAAGCTTCACGAATCCCTTTCGTGCAATCACCATCATCTACAATCAACAATATCATTTTTCTTGAATGGCATATAATATCAACGTTTACGTGACATACATTGCATCAAACGTTCATAGAATTTTAGCAAGCGCATTACTTGTAAAAATTGTTAATTGTCCTACACATGTAAAATTTGTTAAACTGTATATGGATGTAACACATTATGTAAGTTCAATGATTCTATACAAGAAAATGTCTATGCATCAAACATAATATTTCACTTGCATAAAACACAAAACATGTATTATGTATATATATGTTCTCATCAAATGCACATTCATAAAATAGAACACTTTAAATCACACAAAACACTTATTAAAACTATTTTTTTTATTATCTAGAATTCCGATTCGACATTGCAAGCCGACTAATCTGAGAGCAACTATCACTTTAGATAGCCCGAAGTTTGCGGCACAAGTGAACCTCCGTGAGCACAAAGGGATTAATAAAGTGGTTTTTAAAACTACTTTTTGTAAAACAAAAAGTTCATAAATCATAAATGTACATTTTTGCAACATGCAACATCCAAGAAATGAAGAGAAAAAAAACAATGAACATAAATTACTGGTTTTACCTAGAGAAAATGCATCACCACCAACTTCCCAAATGCTGTAAAAAATCCTAGCACCTTTTACAGTTAAAACTTTATCCACCGGTGTCATCACTTCCGTCACCTTTTCTTGTTTTTCATCTTTTCCAATATACTTCTCCTAAAAAAATATTAAAAAAATCCACACTTTATAATTCAAAAACTAAAACATGGGAATTACTCACCTAATCACAATCTCAAAATGGTATTTTTCAAAAATTTAAAAAGTTGAAAAAAAGAAAACTAAAAACTAACCAAAAAGCTTGTTTTTCCAATATGGTTATCACCCAAAAGACTAATTTTCAAAGCAACCAAATCATCGGTAGAAGCATCTTTGTTATTTATTAGATCACACTCGCCGGAGGTCATGGTGAAGCGGCAGCTGACGGTGGTGAGGTTGCCGGAATATTGTATTTGACGGTATTGAATTGGTTTAGTGACACAACAAGAAATGATTCTGTCGCAAAGAGATGTGATGTTGTGACGGAATGTTGTAGTGTGTTTTTTGAGCTTCGAACGTAGTAATGTTTTTCTTAAAAAAGGTGTCATTTTTATTTTTAATGATGGAAAGTGAAATATTTTGGGAAATAAATATAAAATGGAGGGATGGGCTCTTTACGGGAAATTGGATATTACTTTTTAGTTTTCGTCATAAATTAAAGATTTTCTAGACGATTCATCTTTTATGAATTTAAATTGGTGTGATTATTTCAAAAAGACTATACCCTGCAACATTCACATTAATAATTTTTATTTTTCCTCTTCACTTACTTTTCTCTTCGCACTAAACGTCAGTTTCTGACACATGTCGAATCTTTGAGATTAAGAATATGTAAAAGAAATAGTAGGAGATGTACCTTTCTTTTTCAAAAAAGTTAGACATCCACAATGGTAAACCTATTAAAAGGTTTATAAAAGTGTCACATCATCTAATGTCACAACTCCCATAAACATTTTATATATGAACCTATTCTCACTATGGATAAAAGCTTTTTTGAGTATTATATTTTTAATATTAACACAATCACAATTAAATGTCATTAACTATTTAGCATATAAAAAAATAAAAAAAATGATAATAAATATTTGTTGGACCTCTTCATAATCCTAGACCCTTTTTCTGGCACCTAAGCATAAATGGTTACACACTGTGAGACAAAAGATTTCTTGGACCTCTTCAAAAAGTTTTAGACCTATTTATAAACCACCATTGTGAATGCTCTTAGTTTGATGAATAACTTTAACAATGTGTTTTTGAGTATCATTTAAATGAGAAATAGGATAAAAATGAAAAAAGATTAAAAGATTATGTTCTTAAATGACATTTAAAGAAGAAAAGAAAAAGGAAAAGATCGAAAAGAAATGTTAGATTGCTAGGTGGAGCCTTTGGTAGTTCACGTAAGCGTCAACACAGCATCCCCAACAACACACTAATAACTAAAACACCTCCCAACAAAAATATCAATAACATGTTATTCGTACATATGAAACACACAAAAATACCGACTCACTTAAAGAAAAACCAATGGCACGGATGGGTGCAATGGCTGAAAACGAATGACGTGATAGGACAGATGTAGTTGGCGTGCCATTGGTGCTTTTCTGCACCTTGTACCACTTGATTTTATTTGTTTGATTATTAAAGTAAAGTGTTTCTTCTTAAAATTGGCTGAAAATGTTTACTTTCTATTTGTTTATTTACTTTTATTGAAAAAACTCAAGAACACTATGTAAACTAGAATTCATTTTTACACTTGATGTGACTTTTAGTTGAGAATCACGCGTCAGACAATGTTCAGTCATTTCATTCGAATAGGGGAAGCTGCGATTAAAACTATAACCTAGTTGGCAAAACCTTTTATTTTGCCTATCTCACAAAAATGTTTGTGCATAAAATTAGACAATGAAAAACTGATCTCAAAATCACCGCTTGCAAGGTCTGAACGTGAGACTTCAACTGAAAATCTCAAACACTATAACTTATTCTCGACCATTTTTCTGAAATTTATTTAACATTTGGAGATTGAAATTTCAATGACGTTTTGGATATGCTCACCCCTGTTATTTCTAATAGTATGTCCCTGCAACTTGAAGCCCCAGCCCTACAAGTTGAGATTGATATAGCAGTTAAGGGTTTGGGTGCTCATAAAGCTCCCGATGAAGATGGATTTCCAGGCATATTTTTTCAAAAGTATTGGCATATCGTTTGTGATACGGTTAGTAAGGCTATTCAACATTTTTTTAATCATAGTATTATGCCTCAGTCTTTGAATAAAACACTAGTAGTCTTACTTCCAAAGGTCCCTTCTCCGGAGGCTGTTGGTCAATTTCGCCAAGTTAGTCTCTGTAACTATGTTTATCGTGTTATATCAAAAGTAATGACGAATCGTTTGAAACCATTTATGCATCATATCATTTCCCCACAACTATATGCATTTGTCCCGAGTAGGCTTATTTAAGATTGCATGATTGTTGCTAATGAGGCATTTCATTACATACGTAATAAGAAAAAGGGGGAACAAAAGGTTATGGCTTTAAATCTTGATCTTAATAAAGCTTTTGATAGAGTTGAATGGGACTTTTTAATGGCAACGTGTCGCAAATTAGGCTTCGAATATAAATGGTGTAGTTGGGTTTTAGCTTGTGTATCTTCTTATGAAATGGATTTTATGATTAATGGGGAATCTATTGGTACGATCAAGCCCTCTAGAGGTATCCGTCAAGGAGATCCCATGTCACATTTCTTGTTTATCATCATCGCTGATGTTTTATCTCAAATGATAAACAATGCCATGCAGCAATCTCTTCTTACAGTTATAAAGATGGCTAGAAATTGTCCTGTTATATCTCACATTTTCTTCGCTGACGACTCTTTATTCTTCCTAAAAGCAAAGATCACCAAGTGCGATAGTTTTCTTGATGTAATTACCTCTGTTATGAGGAATGATATGATATAAATTTTTTGCGGGCTTCGACCTTGTAGAATGGTAAACTGTGTTGTTGTCTATTCCATAAAACAATCACCATATATATATGAAACAATCAATTGGATAATCATGACTAGATGATTGGATAATGATAACTAGACGATTACAATTACATAGCTATTAATGACTAGATGATTGGATAATGATAACTAGATGATAAGACCTACAGGCTAGCATACACGGGTTAACACTCCCCCGTAGTTGGAGCGGGAGGACACCAGACGCTCAAACTGGAGCGAAATTCTTTAAATAAAGCTGAAGGCAATCCTTTGGTGAAATATCCGCATACTGATAACGGGAAGGAACATGAAGCACTCGGACCTGACCAAACAACAACTGAATCACGAACAAAATGTATGTCAATCTCAATGTGCTTCATACGATGATGTTGAACCGGATTAGAAGACAAATAAACCGCATTAACATTGTCACAGTAGACAAGCGTAGCAGAAAACAATGGTGTGTGTAACTCACGTAAGAGGTTCCTCAACCAACAGGTCTCAGCAACAGCGTTGGCAACCCCACGACAGTCAGCCTCTACACTAGAACGAGAAAGCGTCGGATGACGCTTAAAGGACCAAGAGAGTAAGTTATTGCCAAGAAATACATAATACCCGGAAGTCGAGCGACGAGTAGTAGGACAACCAGCCCAATCTGCATGGGAGTAAGCAACCAAATCTGTGGTAGATGAAGAAAATAACTGCAATCCATAATCTAATGTACCACGAACATAGCGCAAAATTCTCTTGAGGGCAGAGAAATGAGGCTCTCAGGGATCGTGCATGTAAAGACACACCTGGTGTACCGCATAAGAAATATCCGGTCTAGTAAAAGTGAGATAATGTAGAGAACCTGCAAGACTCCGATATAAAGTCGGATCAGCAACCATATCACCATTACTTCCTAGTTTAGACTCAGTATCAATGGGAGTCCGACTATGGTTACAATTAACCATGTGCGCCCTGTTAAGAAAATAATTGAGCGGACCCAGATCTGTCACAACAAACTCCTGATGTAATGATCTAATAATCTGCTGCAACAAACTCTCAGAAGAAGCTGTGAGAACAATATCATCAACATACAGTAACAAGTAAGCAGTATTGGTCCCCTTTTTGTAGATAAATAAAGAGGAGTCACAACGACTATGAGAAAAATCAACCCGAGTAATATAAGATGCAAACCGCTGAAACCAAGCTCGGGGGGCCTGTTTAAGCCCATAGTGAGACCTCTGTAATAGACACACATAATCAGGATGAACAAAAATTCAAGAGGCTGATGCATATAAACGGTCTCAGAAAGATCACCATGTAAAAAAGCATTCTTGACATCAAGTTGATGAATCGGCCAATGTCGAGAAGCAGCTAAACTAAGGACAGTCTGAATAGTACCCGGTTTAACAACCGGACTAAGCGTGCCATCTGCCAGATACTTGTGACGAAAAAGCCACATACAACGCACAATATTGGTATCCGGTGGTCTAGGAACTAAAGTCCAAGTTTGGTTTTTAATAAGTGCATGATATTCATCACGCATAACATTTTGCCAGTTTGGATCACTAAAAGCATCACGATAAGATTTGATAAAGGTGAAACCTTAGACACATGTAAATTGAGACGCTTAGTGGGACGATTAGTCCCGACACATAAACGAGTAACCGAGTCAGGGTTTGGGTTAACCGGGGGATTTTGGACTATAACGGGTGCATGTTGGTCCGAAACTGTTGTGGTTTGGTGTGGGACAGCCGTAGGTAAGAATTGAAGTTGGACTGATGTATGTTGGGCCACGGGGGATGGCTGTTGGACTGTGAATGGAGTTGGGCCGAAGAGGGGGAAGCAAGTGCTGGTTGGGCCGCAGTAGGGGACTGTTGGGCTACGGGTTCGGTTGGATGTTGTTGGTGTGATAATGGATCAGTTTGTCCAATAGTTGGTGTGGTAAGGGTAGGATTTGGAACAATAGGGTGTAGATCAAAGGTATCGTCTAAGAAGGTATAAACGGAAGTGGATTTGGGTATGGTGGAGCCATAGGGAAACACGGTTTCATCAAAAGTGACATGACGTGAAATAATTATTTTGTTGGTGTGTAGGTCAAGGCAACGATACCCTCTATGAGAAGAGGCATATCCCAAAAAAATAGAGGGTGTTGCACGTGGTTCAAGTTTGTGAGATGGATAAAGGTGAGGGTAACATAAACATCCAAAAATGCGTAAAAGGGTATAGTTGGGATCTTTGCCATATAAACGGGTGTAGGGAATGTCATTAGCAATGGCAGTTGAAGGCAAGATATTTAGTAAGTGTGTGGTCATATTAAGAGCTTCGACCCAAAAAGTTGGTGGAAGGTTTGCTTGGAAAAGGAGGGTGCGAATGAGGTTATTAATTGTACGAACCATTCGTTCAGACTTCCCATTCTGTTGAGAGGTTTGGGGACACGAAAAGCGGAACTGAATTCCATTTTGGGCAAAAAGGGTGTGTAGGCGACGGTTGTCGAATTCACCACCATGATCACATTGGAATGACTTGATTTCACACTTAAATTGAGTGCGAACATAATTACGAAATAACACGAATTTGGACATAAAATCAGATTTATTAACCAAAGGATAAACCCAGACAAACTGAGAATAATGATCTAAAAATAAGACATAATATTGAAAACCCAAAAGACTCGGAATGGGTGAAGTCCACACATCCGAGTGAATAATGTCAAAACAAGAACTAATCATAGTACTCGAGCTAACAAACGGAAGCCTCACGTGTTTGCCAACCTGACAAGCATGACACAGAACGAGAGGCTTCTCTTTATTATACGAAATAAAATTAGAAGAAACAAGACGACGCAACACTTCACCCCTAGGTGTCCAAGGCGTTGATGCCACGTGTGTTGACTAACAAGGAAAGCATGAGGGATAGGAGATGGAGCTGTGACTGGGTAAAGATCCCCCGTGCTGTCACATCGGAGAAGCACCCGACACGCTAGGAAATCCTTTACGAAAAAACCAAACGCATCGAATTCGATAGTGCAATTATTGTCACGAACAAATTGACGAACATATATTAAATTCTTGACAATATGAGGGGTGATAAGAACATTATTTAAGTGAAGAGATTTAGTTGGAGTTGGCAAAATACTATGGCCCGTGTTTGTGACGGGTATGGAGTGACCATCACCAACCGAGATAGACGGATACATACAAGTATTAAAAACAATATTAAGACTAGTTACCGAGCTATTAAGATGAGAACTTGCACCTGTGTCCATATTCCAAGCACCCGTAGTATGATCTTGAAATGTCATGGTGCTAAACGCATGCGGCAAAACCGTCTCTTGACCCGAAAGTTGACCCAAAATAGCCGGTTGACCCGGAACCTGTTGACCCGAACTGATCTGACCCGGTTGACCATGCTGACCCGATGGGCCTATTATAGTGGGCTGATAACCAGTAACATTATGTGGTGGGAATCCTGGTGGGCTAAGAGGCCTAGTGTAAAAAGCAGCTTGTTGTGATGTATAGTGGGACATATTATACGCATCCTTTGACAAAGCCAAATTCAAAGACCACATGATGATCAATTTATTAATTAACAGAATAAATACGAAGATAGCAAAGAAACAAAATCAAACAACTTGGGACCTAGTGTTGGGAGGTGGATAACAAAGAAACAAATGTAAACAACTCGTGACTGAGCACAAGGAATCAAATGCGTGACCGTGCACGACTATAAAACTTCGCGACCTAAGCGCGAAGACCAAACTGTTGTGACCTTGCACAACTAAAAAACAAATCTTGTGACCTAAGCAGAAGAACGTGACATTGCACGCTAGTAAACGATTGTAGAGAAAAAAATATACGGTTTCGGTATGGAGATGGTTTTATTTGAAGATCGATAGTGTAGTAGGGTTAGAGGATCGAATGAAGGCTTGATACCATGTAGAATGGTAAACTGTGTTGTTGTCTATTCCATAAAACAATCACATATATAAGATACAATCAATTGGATAATAATGACTAGATGATTGGATAATGATAACTAGATGATAAGACCTCCAGACTAGCATACACGGGTTAACATGCCATTTTCTTGCTAAAAAAAGTGCACATTTGGAGTTTAATTTGGCGAAACTTGAGAAGTGAGATTAGTTGATATAATTTTGGAAGCGTATATTTTCATCAACTATTCTTATTTCATACTATGCCTGCATGCCATATTTGCATTGTAAGAATGCATGGTTAAAGTTGTTTGTTTGATGTGATTTGTAAGGCTAAACGTTACTTGTGCGGTCATCATTACGGGGGTTTGGTCTGTGTGTGTTTTAAGAGAGAGAAAACTAAGTTGGCGCTGAGGTGATGATCGTATGTACGGTCACTATAACACTTAGTCTAAGTTTTTAAAAAATGTCAGGTCTATAGTTAAATTTTATGATTTCATGCTTTATGATGGATGATTGTCATTAATTGGTTAATCATCTTTGAGTTGGTCTAGTAGCTAAACAGCTACTGTGATGTTCTTGCAAGAATTATCGGCTGAGTCGCGTAATACAAAATATTAGAGTATCCGCCTAAACTTGTTTCTATACTTTGAATAGAACAAGCCAGATTACCGCGCGTTGCGGCGGAGCGTTAATTTTTCACGCGTTGTTGTGGGACACTAATATTTTTTTTTGTGCGGGTTTATTTTTTCGGTCTTTATAGCGTTATTTTTTTTTCTTGTGCGCATTTATTTTCACGGTCTCATGTTTAATAGTTTGGTTTTTTTATATAGGCTTATGTGTTGGGCCTTATGTTTAAAGGTTTATTTTTTTGGCTATATGGGATTTTTTTTTACTTACCGTACGTCGGTTTTTTATTGCGTCGTTTATTATTAAAGTTATTAGCTATTTTAGTGTTATTTTTTAAATTCAACATTTTTTATAAAAGCGTACGTATGTCAGAAGCATTACAATACTTGGCTTGTTTTGTCTAATTCTAATTATCTTTCCGGGGGGTAAAAGTTTTATTAGCATAAAAAATTACCGTAAATAGTTAAAAAAGTGGGAATGTGCCCGCACGTCGCAACGGGGTGTTTTTTTTATATTGTCTACCTGTATGTTTCATGTTATTATACTTGCGCTATAAATGTTGACTAAGTAAAAATAGAAGAAGAAAAAAAAACTAAATGGGCCAGCCTAAGGCGAGCCATAATTTTTTTCCGAATTGATTTTTAAACGAATATTGAGTAGCAATGGGCCCGTGCGTTGCAACGGGGCTGACTTGCGTTCGACGTTTTTTTTATATTGCCTACTTATATGTTCCCCGTTATTATACTCGTGCTTGTAAAAAAGAAAAAAAAAACACAGATGGGCCGGCCCAAAAATAGGAGCCCAAATGAACAGTGCGAATTTGAACAGTGAAAATAATGAGACAAACGTTGTCGTTTTAAAACCTATCTGAATATACACTTGAGTTATCGCGTATTTCTTGTCTTTTTTTGGTATATATACATTATGATTTTCGTCTCGGCCCCCCTCATAAAACGGCTCAAGTTCCGTCCCTGGGCGCTGAGGTGGCGATCGCATGTACGGTCACCATAACACTTAGTCTAAGTTTTTAAAAAATGTCAGGTCTATAGTTAAATTTTATGATTTCATGCTTTATGATGGATGATTGTCATTAATTGGTTAATCATCTTTGAGTTGGTCTGGTAGCTAAACAGCTACTGTGATGTTCTTGCAAGAATTATCAGATTCAAACTTAGTAGGTTCACATTTTGAAGATGATCAGTAAAATTGCCAATTAACGATCACAAATAATTCGGCTGAGTCGCGTAATACAAAATATTAGAGTATCCGCATAAACTTGTTTCTATACTTTGAACAGAATGATTTAAAAAAAAAAAATTAAACTAGACAAATAATTTAGTAAAGGTTTTTATGGCTGACGGTGAGATTAAAAGGGGTTAGTTGACCGGTTTTGATGGACGGCGAAAGCTGATCTCATAAATGAAAAGCCACTTTTTCGTTTGTTCCTTATGCTTTTGTTTCCAGACCAACTTTAGTACTTGGTAGTTATAACTAGCGTTGTTAATTCGGTCGGGTTCGGGTTAATTCGGGCCAAGGCTAAAAACATCATATTTGAATTCGGGTCACTTGAGTTCGAGTCAATTCTAGTCAAGTTTACTCGAGTGGGGTTCATTTGCGTTTGGAATAACCGGAATATGATTAAAATGGCAACAAAATTGCCTGTTTATACTAGATTAAATACATAATTTATAAAAAATATAGTCAACTTAAACCCGCAAACCTGAGTTAGCCAAACATTTACAACCTAATACCTGACCCTATTTAGTACTATTCGGATAACTCAGGTTGACTCAAAATTATTGACTAGAGTCATCCGTCCCGAATAAGCTTCATCGGGTTTGAGTTTGGGTCGAGTCCGGTCAGGCTTCGTTTTTTTTTGACACTCCTGGTTATGACTAGTTAACGATCTAAATAGAAGGAAATGTGTCATGCCATGCCATGTCATACGTGTAAGGATTTGATATATACCAAAACACAAGCAACAAAAACCTCCTCAAGTGGTATATCACTTAAAAACATAAATAGAAGATAAAATTTCTCCAATGGAATGTTTGGTGTTATCCAAAACTTTAAGAGGAGAAGAATAAAATAAATTAAAGGTATATATGGTTTACGAATCACAAACAATGAGGGGACAATAAAGTAAGATCTAGGCAAGGTATCATATAAACATTAGACAATGATGTCTCCTCTTAATTGTTTCGTAACAATATTTCCAACTTGGATAAGAAATATGCTTGTTGATTCACTCTTTCCATTGCACATGGCTAATACTAGCTCGTACTCGAACACGGACAGGGTTTTGTTAATATTCGTTCGTTTAATTTTAACCTGGTGAATAAGCGAACATGACCGTTTAAACGAACGATCTTTTTTGTTTATGTTCGTTATTAAAAAAGATGTTGTTCATGTTTGTCATATGTGTGACATGACTATGCCACTGAATTTCGCGGTGTAAGGTTAAGAGGACTTGCTAACGGTCGATGTGTTGGGTCTCACAAAGGAGGTCAAAGTCGTCGTGGCAGGTCAAATAATAGTTAAGAGGGGAAGGTCATGTTGCGTAATAGTCGAGAAAAGAACCTAATGTGGCATAATTTGACAATAGTGATGAAAACGGTAAGTTTTTATCAACTCAAGGAAGAATTTTCATATCATGCACTATAGTGTTAACAAACGTAAAAATCTAATCATAGTCATAGTAAGTCCTGGAATGGAGTTAAATGTAGACAATGTACAATGGGTAAAAATAATATGTATCGTGTTGTTTTGTCGTCATCTTTTGTCCCGCCTTCGACGTGTCTCAAAGTGACCAAAGGATTGCATGTGGATCATTCGACCAAAACGTTTCATACGTGTTACGTTACTATTTATATTTGATTAACTACAGTATATACACAGATGACTAGATGAGCCAATTTTCATTTGTTGTATGGTTTCATGCAGAGTTCAAACCTTTGAATCTAATTGAAGGGTATAGCTTCATGTATAACGATTCTATATTGTCCAATCATCTCTTGAAGTTTCATATAAATAAAACTCAATAAACTTATACGATGCAAAAATTAGACAAGTGAGTCACATATGATTAAGTTCTTAAAAAACATTTTCTTTATATTTCGAACATACATATTATTACATGTTATTGACTAAGTTATATCATAGTTTTGAACTTTGAGTGATTATTACTTGAGCCTTTTTAAACAAAAACATTATTCAAAACTTTGAACCACATGTGCTAAGATCCAAAGTCGAGAGACTAGATTGTACACTAAGGTCCCTAAGCAATCGCTTAGTGGAAAAGAAAGTGATCAAGCAATGACGACCAGAAGTTGGGCTCCAAAGCGACCGTCCTTTGACGAAAGCGTATTAGCTCAATGGTCTATCTCCGTGGCTGAAAATGTATCAGAGCTGGTATATACACAAATATTTTTTTTTTTCAATCACGTCTTAAAAAATCACATGAGATTTGTATCACAAATCACATGTGATTTTATGAAATCACATGAGATTGTGATACAAATCTCATGTGATTTTTTCAGACGTGATTGAAAAAAAATCGGAAAAAAAGTTCGTCGAAAGTATCACAACGAGTATTTTTTTTATCTTTCTATAGAGGGCACTTCTATATACTTTCGACGAACTCTTTTTTCGATTTTTTTTCAATCACGTCTGAAAAAATCTCATGAGATTTGTATCATAATCACATATCACATGTGATTTTATGAAATCACAAGAGATTTTTCCAGACGTGGCTGAGAAAAAAAATCGAAAAAAAAGTTCGTCGAAAGTATATAGAAGTGCCCCTCTATAGAAAGATGATTTAATTCTCGTCGCGATGGTATGTTTCGTTTTGCGTAACGATTAACGGTTTGTGAGATATTTAATTTTTAAAAAATAGGGTGAAAGTGGGTTTTTAATTAAATTAAAATAAGAATTAATCTAAACCATTAGATGAAAATAAAATGGATGGATAAGATGAAGCGGTTTGTTCTTTTTTTTGACCATGTTCCTTATGGAACTTTCTCTTAGTATAGTATCTTTTTTACATTAGAGCAAACATAATAATAAAACCTACATAGAAGTATAGAACTATAAACATAAACATTATATCAAAAAGCTACGATTTCATTGAATGACGAAATAATAAACGTGTATTATTGGTACATAATACTAAGTCCTAACATCTCACCAAACGGTAGATGTACCTAAAGCAAGTTAATTTAATTTACAACCCATTTTCTTAATATGCACTTAACTACTATGAATACTCACTGATATTAAATCATGGGCCAAACTTAATTTCTAACTCAGATTTTTTATAAAAAGTTTATTTTTAAGATCGTTGTTAGTGTAAATATTTTTTATATGAAGTGCGTGTAAAAGAAGACTTGTCATGGTCATCTAACGTTAGTTTTATAGTAAAGGAGTAATTTAAACTCATTTTAGCTTATATACGTTTTTCAAAATGTAAATTTAAAAGTTAATTATTTTTACACTGTATTTCACTAGGCTAACAATATCGAAACATATGTTGTTGGGAGCTCGAGTTTATGAGTCCTTGGCTTGAATTATGGCTCAAATTATTAAGGAGCTCTTGTGTCATGGAACATGTAGGTAATCTATGTATTTTGGGATAAACCAGCCGAGCATGAGTTACACTTGAACTTGCATATGTATTTGAAACGGATTTGGTCGTTACATATAATTTGAATGCATATGTTTGAGCTATTCAAGCCGATGTCAAGTCTTCTCGATCGAGCTAGTGTTATGAAGGCTCGTCAAGTATGGTTTTCGAGCCAAGTTTGAGCTAAACTCGGCTTTCTTTCGGTCCTGACCTACCAATATATAATTAAGATTAGGCAAAAACTTTTATATTTTTTTAACTTAGAATCGTAAAACAAAAGTAAAAGAAGAATAATCCTATATATTAAGCTTGTGCAAGCAGTGCTCAAAGGAAAACTCATTTGCTTGCCAAAACAAACTCTATCAACTTTGTCCTCCCACTTCGTCCACCACGAGTGCCATCTCCCCCGTCCGTCTAAAATGGGAAACTGCTTGAAACCATTGATGACATCAGAAGAATTCCATGTAGAAAACAACTCAGAAGAAACAAAACCTTTAGCAACTCCCACACTGCATGAAAAGGTTGTACTCAGCAGCGATGAATGCCACAAGAAAAAGAAGAAAGTGCGGTTCAATTTAGAAGCAGACAATGCCGCAGCTGAAGCAGCCATAATGGAAACAACTATCAAACCTACAACAATGAAGAAAAGTGTGAGAATGAAGGTGGTGTTGACACAATCCGAGTTAAAGGAAATCTTGAGTAGGGCCACTATATACCACCACCCTCCACCGATGAAGCTGCCACCATCAGTTTCTTCTGCTGATATGTTTTCGGGTCAAATAATGGTGAAGTGTAAAAGAAGTAGAAGTTCATCGCTGATGTGCAAATGTAACTGTGGTTGGAATCCTGCTTTACAAACTATACCTGAATTGGGACATTATTAAACGATCAAAAGTGCTTAATACATCAAGATATTTTACTTGTTTTACCGATTATAGTAACATCATAAGAAATTATGGATATGGCATCGTGCTTGCATATAATAGTGAAGACTGAAGAGTGATAACACAATGCAAGTACGTTACTATTACTGATAATTTTTGCATGTTACTATAATCTGTAAAAGATATGAAATATCATATATTTCTACGCAATCAATTATAATCATATTAGTTACATGCTTCTTCTGTTCTTCAAAAAACTACATGTATCATTATTATGATCTTTATTATGTATAGTTTCTCCGATTATTAATCATTTTCCATTCTCACATTTGTGTATAGGTTTTTTTTTGCGATCTTTATTGTGTATAGTTTCTTTGATGAATCATTTTCCATTATCGTGTATAGTATCTTTTGATCTTTGAGAATATTTCTATCATCATTTTTGGACGAAGGGAGTATAACATTTGTATTATCATGTTCATATTCATCTAATGTAATTGTACTGGTGAATTCTATATCAATGGGATGTTGTAATTATTTTGTAAAGATTTTAGGCATGTGAGCATTGTGTCGAGAAGTGATAAAACATAGTGAGAATTAAACACGATGTTTCATGAGTCAACAGTTAAATCAAAATTAATTGGGTGGAGATCGAACCAGTTATGAGTAGTGGCTATGTGTATTATACAGCAAGTTTTTGCTTCAATCTTTTAGAAATTCTTTTCACAATAATCACTTGATCAATATTTTATGTACATGCAATAATGTCTATATCTGAAAAGGTAAGTGAAGCACGTTCTCGAGCCCCTTTTTTACGAAGACAAGGAGAAAAACATACGAAGAAAGGTTGCAGCTCAGAATAAGAAAACGACTAACAGTAAAAGCCTTTTGAATAAGTGAATCCGATATTCAATCACCAATATTGCTATTTAGCTTTCAAATATGGTTTCACAAGTTCAGATCTTGTTTTGTTTTTGTGGCCTTAACTCATCTGCTTATTTATTTAGCAAAAGGATAAGGAGTTTACATTGCAGGTTAAACAGTTTAGTTCATTTTTATCTCAAGTATGATTCAATCACGATGCCCGATAGCCCATAGTGTTAATGTAATCACTGATGACGTATAGTATGGATCGACCCGACCCACACATACTATTGTGGGCTTGTTGACTGATATTGGACCTCCGGCCCGGTATCGCGGTCACAGGGCCGGTCCTGAGTTTTTTGCTACCCTGAGCGGCTAAATATGCCCCTTAAAACAAACAATGGTTTAAAATCTAATCAGGCTAGACGATTCATTCTCGCATTAATTTTCATCTAATAAGTTATTATGTAAGGGGGATAAACCCAAATCTCAAGTACAATATAGATAAAGAAAAATAACATTACTATGTGTTTCTTGAAACAAAAACAATTCATATCTTTATTGCCGGTATTATATACTTTAAAACATGAACATAATATAAAAGACTAATAAAAAAAGGTTTTTTGAGGGTGTTTGTTTCGGCTTATGAAACATAAACCCATTTGAGCTTATGTTTCATAAGCCTTAATTTTTCGGCTTATTTTGAGACTTAAAGCTTATGGAATATAAGCTCAATTAGACTTATGTTTCATAGGTCGAAACAAACACCCCTTTTATACCAACAAAAATAAATTCTTTGAATCCATCGCCTAATTTTTTGGATCCATGTGCCGTATAACAAAACTACTAGTACGTTTTTTTAACTAGAAAAAAAAAGTTAAAAATAATTGTTATTTTAAAAACAAGGGTTGTAAATAAAAATTAAGAATCTAACTACAACTGTTTCTATATGTTTCTTTACTTGCCCTACTTCTTTCTTACTCACGTGACCCACTAGTCCACTACCCTATAAAATACATTACTGAATTTGCTTTATATTTGTCCATCTATAACATCATCTTCTTCCTCCAGCTCTACACTCCATAAAAATTTCACATTTACTTGCCGATATTTATTTCTTTCTTAGTACAACATGAACTTAAAATATGATGCCCCTTGAAACTTTGATGCCCTGGGTCGTCGCCCACCTCGCCCGGTACCAGGGTCGGCGCTGCGCGGTCACGGCTGGTGGGGCTCGCCAGTCGCAGCTACTAAAACACTATCCGTGGAACGCGGTGCACGCTTAAATTATCTCCAAGGATAATCTAATTAAATAAGAAGATATGTTTTACTTATTTAAAAGGATTCAGGATAATGTCGAATCCCTAAACTATCGGCCGTATCTTGGGCCGGAAAATACGGAAGCCCTAAAGGGTATTCACTCTATAAAAGGAACGTGATTATCATTGGTACATGTATCTCAAAAACCCTAATTACATTCGATTACTCCCTCAAGATCATACACTTACTCTCACGCCGGAGTCCAATCGTAGGATCCGTTCCCACGATAAGGTTAACGGTGTTTATTTCCTTGTGCAGGGTCCTTCAACAAATTCACTTGGTACAAGAACAATGCACTCTACACCCGAATAATAGCCTATTCAGATCAAACTAGACCCAACCTAACTTTTGTATCAACAAGTTGGCGCCATCCGTGGGACCCAACACTAAGAATTACTCTCACCAGAATGAGTGCAATGGCTAATGCAACCCCCATTGTGACTACTGTCACAAAAACTACAAACAAAGAAAAGGCGTCAGACGCCGCGCCCAGGGTGAACATCGTGGACTTCTGCGAAGAACACTACGAAGACATCCTGCCGATCATTATGGATAAGGCACGGCGTGACAAGCGAAAAGAAGTCCAAACAAGACTAAACTTCGAAGAAAACAACAAGAGAACACGAAGAGAAAGGGAGAATTCCTTAAACTCAAGGGCTGAAAACTCGCCTACGAGAGTCTATCCTGAGAGATCCAGGACTCGCGGTCGCGAAAGGCGCGACGACAGAAACGTGTTTAACCGCCTGAGCCACCGAAAGAAGAGCGTGTATGAGAGACTTAGTAATACCTACTCGCCAAGTACAACAAAGTCCGGGCCAAGCAGGACGGACTCGAGAGATCCCTCCCATAGTAGAGGTCATCATCCTATAAGGGAACGTCCCCGAATCGAAGAACGCTCCCAGAGCGCTGAAGAATCGTATGGTGATACTTACTCTCAGGGGACCAAGACCGAGTATAGAGATCGATCTCGTGACGGAGATCGATTCTAAAGCGTAAAAAGACGGAGGGAAAGTGAATCCCCATCATCTCGTGGATCAGAAAGCAGTACCAGTAATAGAGGACGCTGGAAGTCAAGGACGAAAAGGCGTGAGCTGGTAGATGAAGATGACCTGGCCGTACCCTGGACCTGCGAAGATGTGGATCCGTTCACACCTCGAATCCGCAACTTCAAAAGTTCGCGGAAGACGCGCATGCCCAACAATGTAAAAACTTATGACGAAAATGGAGATCCGGAAGACCACTTGAAAATCTTTCAAGCCGCGGCACAGGTGGGACGTTGGGCAATGCCCACATGGTGTCACATGTTTAACTCTACCCTAATAGGGGCCGCGAGGGTCTGGTTTGACGAACTACCCCCAGAAAGCATAGATGGGTACAAGGGTCTCAAAGCGGCCTTCCTAGCATACTTCATGCATCAGAAGAAGTATGTGAAAGATCCAGTAGAAATTCACAACATCAAGCAGAGAGATGAAGAAACCATTGAGGACTTCATGGAGCGGTTCAAAGTTGATACCGGGCGCATGAAGGGAGCCCCTAAATGCATGCGGATCTCCGGGTTCATGCATGGGGTTAACAATCCCGAACTAACAAAGCGTCTCAATGAACAAGTCCCAAAGACAATGGAAGAAATGATGACAGTCACTACTGCTTTCATAC
>BQNB010008244.1:1442-88144 GCA_026074375.1 Tanacetum coccineum
TTCATGACATGGCAAATGCATCATCAGCTCCAATAGTCCTCTTATGTGAGTTCCATCAAGTTAGTAGCATACTTGATTTGGCATTTCTCTGGACAATTGCTGATATGGAACACTGTTTCCATCTTCTCAAACCACCTTATCAACCCGACAACTCCTTATGTTCCCTTAAAGTTGAGTGGCTGACACTTCATGAAGTCTTGGTATGTACACTCTCGAGCAATAAGCCTAGCACCCCTATTATTCTCATTTGGATTTCCATTTCTACCATTTCCATTTCCACCATTTCCATCTCCACCATTTCCATTTCCATTTCCACCATTTCCATTATCGCCATCACTACCGTTTTGGCTTTAACTTTCAGCCTCGAGAGCATTTGCAGCACGGGTCGCCTCATAAGCAGCCAACGCTTCTTCCACTCGTCGGTTAACGAGTTCTTCGATTGCCTCCGGGGTCATACCAGAACAAGTGATAGTCATGTTCTACAGCACAAGACATAGCACACGGTGAGATTCAATACGAGATATAGCCACTATAAATGGTAAATAAGGTTTATATAGGAAAATACAATTGAACATGTTTTGCCAAAACAAGTAAATAGCAATAAAGACGAACACATGAGAGAAACAAAACAAGCTTTACATATCATATATAAAAGCATCAGTCAGTTACATTCAACCCATAATGGGGAACTTGATTGACGCTAATACTACTACTACCAACTAGTTCTACCGCTAGTCTAAAGTCCATACACAACATCATGGACGAAAACCCAAACGCCTCACAACGAATGTCTCCAATCTCCTAAATTGCATCCTGTCATAGTAGCGGAACCTACAGATCTGCCTAAGCTCACTCTTTATAAATCTCACGTGTCGCCGAAACCTATCAGCTCTCGCTCTCTCCATCATCATGGTGCCTCGAAGTCTCGCATTGCTCCTCTCCAAGGGCGCAACCTGCTCAAGTAAGCTAGCTCTCTCTCCACCAGCAATCAAACTCCTCGCCTCCAACTCTCTCTGTCTCATCTCAATGTCCTCTATCCTCTGAAGAGGTATCTCTATAACAAGCTCCTAAATATCCTGCAAACCCTCCTCAACCTGCTCCAAATGCTCTACAACATCGGGCATAAGCATACCATCAAGAATATCAATCCCAGCAACCACATCCACTTCAACCTTCATAGTACCTCTATCACTAGACTCGACCTCGTCCTCAACCTCGTCCTCAACCTTGTCCTCTACATCAACCCCAACATCGACCTCCATATCAATACCTGCATCAACCCCAGCCTCAACATCCCTATCTACTGCAACCTCATCTGGCAACCTTATCAGCCTAGCATCAGCCTCAATATATGCCAACACTCTAGTATCAACTTTCTCATAACAATATCCTCTTGCTTAAATAGAATCCCTAAAACCTCTTTCAAGGTGAAGGAGATCAGCCACGAGAAGGAACTAAAGCTCTTGTAGCATGGATAGATGAAGACATGGTAGCAGCAGGGGACCTACATCTCTTGCGAGATGGTCTAGCAGATGACTCGAAAGAAGAATCCCCAGCTGACGACTTAGATGTCGTCGGTGGATACATGGTAGATAATGGGGCAGACCTCCAACGGAGATAGGCCTCACTACACCATGGAGTCCTAGCAAGTGGTGGATGAACAAATCTCGGTGGTGTAGATGAATCAGCAACGGTGGTGTCTGGTGGTGGTAAGGTGAGTAAAGAATGACCCGAAATAGAATGCCCAAATGATGAATGATCTGAAGATGAATGACTCGATGATGATCCAGAAGTAAAACGATCCAAGTGATGTGATGTGTACCTCAATGCTAAACGATGAGAAGGTAAAAGGTATAAGCGGCTTTCTTGCGGGGTCAATGCCCATACAATGGCCAACCAGGATGAGAACAGTAAAGTCGACCAATGGGAATGTCCTCCTCGGGTCAGATAAGAATAACTCGTCGTCAACGAATCTTGGGTGGTGCATCAACAGGTGTAAGAGGAAACTCGGATGATGGTGCAACAACAGCAGATGGTGCGGGTAGAATAGGAGCAGTAAGGATCTTTAAAGTAGAATTAGTAGTGATACATGCCTCTCAGGTATCTTTAGTATCTGACTCTGAATCGTCTGAACACAGAAAAGGTGAAACCATAGGTGCTACAGATACGGGAGGTGGTGAACTCTCTGATGGATCAGCCTCTGATGATGAATGAGTATCAAGCTCGAGCACCCCGACAGGTGAGGCAACTACAGCTGCCCCCACCTCCGGTGCAACCGGGACCTTAACAGAATTAGAACCGATAAGGATAACTCGCAGAAAAGAGGATCGCACACTCTCGACTGATACGTCCGAAGAAATAGAAATAACCATAGCTGCCATAACCTGCACAAGCAAAAGTTTATATAAATCCCTTTTATATCAAACCACGCAAGGTGCGTGTAATGCAGAAGAAAATAAAAATAGATTTAAAGTATAGTCATGGCAAAATTATACATAATATAATTATGGAAATGTATTATAATTAATACTTGTGTACTTATCGAAAGTAATTATATACGTAAGCAGGTAAACACGTAGGATCACATAGTGGTTATAGACCAGACCTAAATATACTACCTGGTTCTTTATAACCTTGGCTCTAGATACCAATCTGTCACACCCCCAAACGGGTCCTGGATGGAAACACGTGTCTGGGGGCGTGACGTCATACTATACATCACAAAAGATACAAAGAACGACCTCTAAGGGTACGTTTAGAAATCCAACATCGTTGCATTAAATAAATTAGTTAAAGTTTTACATAGGTTCTTAGATAATATGCGGAAGCGAACAAAAGGTTTTAAAGTTTGAACGATGTGAAACATAGATATTAATGAGTCTTGAATATGGCCCAAAGCATGACATCAACCTTACATCAAGTAATGACATCCATAGCTAAGCACTGAGAAAAAACATGCTAATATGTCAAACATAAAGTTGGTGAATTATAGTTTGGATTTGATATAGAGTGGGGACCATAAATTTTACAAAAGCATGGGCTATTATAACTAGATTAATATCACATACAAAGGGTTTTACGTTGTACTTAAGCTCATGATTACAGTGCTAAATGTAATGAGAGCAGTGCACAAATGCTAAATAACTTGCCTTGAAGGGGTGCCAACCATGGCGCTTCACCGTATACATCGACATGGTTAGTAGTTGTTCATGTAGAGCTACTTACACGGACGGGGTTGATTAGTCCTAATAGATCTATTTACAACACTCGCGCTCACTTACCAATCCAAATGATCATAAGTAACTAACGGTTAATGATAACCCGGGCATACAAGTTTCAACATTTACTTAAGCAACACGTAAACAAGATTGGGAAAAATGTAAAGCATTTATGTCCAATGTTTAAAAGCAAGCAATGTTTCTCACCCCAAAAAGTAAAGCAAGTAGTAAAAGCGTGGGGCTATGAACTCACCTTAGCAAGATGAGCGAACGGTAAATCACGTAAGAAAGATGATATAGAAATCTAGCCGCGACCTAGATAAATAACGCGTCTTAGGGAAACGAAAAGTATACTAAATATAGCACGAAACGTTTAATATAGAAAGACATCCATTGTGTTTGTGTTATGGTTTTATTTATCAAATGCTTGTGTATTTAAACGTTCTTCGTTGAATCCCGACCCTTTTCCGAAAGTTACCATTTATAGAAAGTTTCCTTTTTAGGAAAGATTTTAGCTTCAAGACGTTAATACCGTTCCTTATATTTGTTAAGTTTCCATATTTTTAAAACGCACTAACTAGTCTAAATTGCTTAACTTCTAAGTCTGCTTCGCTAAAACATAATAAAAGTTACTATTTTTGGAATCCTACCTCATTTATCAAACCCGACATCATTTACATGTTTTTATGACATTTCAAATGTTTCTAATTATTAACCTAATGTTTTTATATGTTTCGCCAACGTTTAGAAAGTCCAAAAATGTCTGAAAGTGTCCGAAAACCTTATTTTATTTTCCAAACAGCACTACGCCAAAATGGTTTGCCGAAAAATGTTTCAAGTTTCATTTGGCTATAACTTGGCCGTTT
Source organism: Tanacetum coccineum (assembly GCA_026074375.1). Taxonomy (NCBI): domain Eukaryota; kingdom Viridiplantae; phylum Streptophyta; class Magnoliopsida; order Asterales; family Asteraceae; genus Tanacetum; species Tanacetum coccineum. The sequence goes on from BQNB010008244.1 coordinate 5,527, forward strand.
TAAGTCCAATTGTAGTGTGCGATATATGAATATCTATCTATTCGAAATGAGCTCTCTAAAGACTACCTTTACTCCTATTGAAGACATTCTTAAATCGCCCAAAACCTCAAAACAATTTTGGATCAGCAACTATGTATTTCACAAACGCTTCCAAAAATTACGTCAAACTTCACAATAGTGTCTAGTCTAGCCTATTCTCCATTCACAACTAATCCGCAACAAAACCACACCTAAAACTAACCTAATCCTTTCATTTCTATTGTTGCAACTCACTTTTCAACTCACCTCACCAAGATCATAAAGTCATAAACATATTACTTTCATTTTTATAAAAGATGACAAAATATTAATTCATTTCTTTTTATAAAAAGTGCCACAAACACATGGATTCTTAAGCATGAACAAGATCCATAAGAATGAAAAGAAATTATCAAAAGAAAGATCAAGAAATGCTTACAAGAATGAAGAATAAAAAGCAATAACACAAGATCTATACCCAAAATTACTAAATCTTGAAAACCCACTAATAAAATTAGAAACCCTAACTTTTAGATCTTGAAAAAACCCTTGAAAATCAACCAACCAATACTTGAAACCACCTTAAGTAACCTTAGAAATGAACTTGGTATACTTGTATCTTGCTAGAAATCAAAGATATAGAAACCTTAAATGGGGTGTTTGTTTTCGTGAGCTAAGAGATGGAAAGAAGAGAGATGAGAAATTTTTGAGGCTATGAAATGAAAGTGAAATCCTATGTTGTGATATGAGTATGTATTTATAGGCCAAGCATTAGGGTTTTGAGCATTAGTCTTGGAGTATCAAGTAACCAACACACGTCAAAGGTGTGTGTGTGTGTGTGTTCGACAAAAGGGCAAGCCACAAGGACCCTATGGTTCAATTTTTAGGACCATGGTTCAAGTATAACAATCTTGGTTTGAATTTCCTAGTCAAAGCATTAAAAATGTGTAAGTAGACATTTGTCTTGATCTTGGATGGTTAAGTGTGTATGAGATGGACTCCCTCATGTGTCACTTTCATACACATGCATGGGATTTTCAAAAAAAAAGATGCCTTTGATTTAATTTCCAAGCTTATGGTTGTTTTGGTTTGGTTTAGGCGTCTAAATTTATAAGAGGGGGGCGGGGTCATGAATGAATTTTGACTTATCAACATAAGATGAACTATAACTAAAGTTTACACGAAAAATTTTCGGGTTTCCGGGGTTCCGTTAGGTCAAAAACGCGAAAAACGTAAATTAAACGTTAAAACGTAAAAATAAATATCGGAAGTGATCGTAAAATACGAAACACTTAGAAATGATAAAATAACTCTTATAATGTCTAAACTAATCAAAATCCAAAGTTGGGACGCGTCCGATGATGTTTTTTAGATTTACGCGGGCTAACTTCCCGGTAAACTGGCAGATTCAAACATAACGTATAAAAGTCAAAAATAATGATCGGAAAAGTTTAAAATATTGATCTGGAATTTATGGGGTGTGACAAATTAACGCAGAGGCTAGGTCAGATTTAGTCAAAACCCACGTTCTTTCCCTTATCAAAGCTTTCCCACTAAGATAAGGATCGTGGTACACTACGCCTGTAATCGCGAGACGCCCCTCGCCATCACCAGTTCAAGTGCAGGATGCTACTCCAGCCTATTTAATCACCTATAAATAGTTGGGCAGTTCTTTCATGTTTGATTACGCTCTCAATACCTACATTACATACTTACGCACTTATTCAATCACATACCCATACTTACTCTCATGCTTGAGGTGATTCGTAGGGCCCCACCCCTACGCTTCACTTAACGTAGTGTATTCATTTGTGTTGTCCCAGGTTATCAACGGCTTGGCAGTTTAACCACCATCATCATACTCTACGATCACTATCGAAGCCTGATCGTGTCAATTGCTGCACAATCAGTATCATATGGATAAATCCAACATCTCTCGCATTTTCATTCTTGGATTAACATAACTAGAAAATCAATTCCAATATGGATTGATTGGATTTGTGATTAAGAAAGCTTTAAATTTATACTACCTATTTTACCAAATTTCAAATTAACATACGCAAAAAGTATAACCCCCGTATGTAGTATAGATTTAGGGTAAGACCAGGTCGTCCACAAGGATTAGTGTTTTTAAGAAAGTTTATCAGTTTTGCAAGAAATATCTTTTAGACTTGTCACGAATCTAAAGATAAAAGGACACGTTTTTCTTTTGTTATCAAGTGATAAAATCATACTTGTTTGGATCGAGGATAATGAAGACAAACATATAAGTAATAATGCAAACATGAATTCAAGTATAATAGCATGAATAATGGGTAATTATTCAAACGATTAACTATATCACATAGAAAAGGATCTTTTCGGCCTTGATACCCTTAAAACGTAAAATGCATAAAGATTGATTCATGTATGATAAGAATAAGAGTTAAGTACATTTTTGGTCCTTGTGGTTTATGCAGATTTTACTTTTGGTCCAAAATTCAAAAAAGTTTCACTTTTGGTCCGAATTTCAAGTTTCGTTTCACTTTTGGTCCATTCGGTCCATTTACAACTGTGAAATTCAGACCAAAAGTGAAACGAAACTTGAAATTCAGACCAAAAGTGAAATGTTTTGAAACGAAACTTGAAATTCAGACCAAAAGTGAAACGAAATTTGAAATTCGGCCCAAAAGCAAAACTTTTTTGAATTTTGGACCAAAAGTGAAATTTGCTACAAACCATAAGGACCAAAAATGTACTTAACTCTAAGAATAATGATAAACTCCCTTAATCCATTTGGTTTGACATGAGATAAAGTATTAAACATATTCATATCCGGGTTGATAAATATTTTATTAGTCAATTCTCATGAGACTAATACCGAATTGCCATAAACAAACAATGCGAAATTAAGCATATTAATAGAGCCTTTCGACCTAATTATATCAAGTATGATCAATCAAACAATTAACAAGAATCCGCATACTCAAACATCGAGTTTATCAAGATTATGATCATTAGCATTAGAATAAGTGTATGTCTACATTATTTGTTGGTCGAAATATTACGATATTTAATCTATACATTCTCTTTATATTTTGGTGATGACAAACATGTAACTTATAACACATAACGTAAAGTGCTTAAGTTACTCGTGATCACAAATCATCAATGCATTCATAGGACAACATCTCTCGACATCTCAAGTCAGCTTCAACGAAGTTTGCACCCGACGTAAATCACTTAAGGTATGAATAAATAAATGCTTAATTTATTTTATGATTAAAAGATTTTTTATTTTTCTTAAACCTTAAATGTTTATAAAAGGTAACAAACATTTTTTTAAAACTTATACAATACATTTTTGTATTTAAAAGAAATGTTTCATTCAAAATAAATATTTTGAATTCAAATTTTCTATCTTAAAAAGGCTAAAAATGTTCCAGAAAACACCTCCTCTGGAAAACACAAAAATGGGAGCGTCCTGGCCTGGCCGAACCCCTTAAATACACGGGTAGTCCCCTTAAATATAAGGGAGTCAGCACCCTAATTAAGGGGACCATCCAGAAAAAAAGGCTCATCAGTTTGCCTATAAATACTGGACTATTCCCCACTGATTTTCTCATCTTTTGCACTCATTCTTTTTTGTCTAAAATTAGTTTTTACATCACCTACAATCCTTTGATCATTTAATCTTTAGCATTTGTTTTCCAAGTGATTCAAGCTTATTCCTCCAAGTGCAAGAGAATAACTATTGTTATCATCAAGATACGAAGTTATGTAGTTTAGTTAGTGCATTCGTGACATGTCTTACATTCACAATGTATAGACCGAGTCCATGTATTGCAAAATTGTGTAATAGTTAGATCGTGGTGATCATGGTGTGTATAGTTGTTAGATCATGGTGATTATAGAAAGTATAGTTAGATCGTGGTGATCATAGAAAGAACAGTTAGATTGTTGTGATCGTGTTAGTGTCTAAGTGTAGTGAAGTGAAGTTGTACGGTGAAGTGAAGTTGTGTCGTGAAGTGAAGTTGTGCGGTGAAGTGAAGTTGTGCGGTGAAGTGAAGTTGTGTCGTGAAGTGAAGTTGTGCGGTTAGTATTTTAGTCCTCAAAATACATAAGTTGTGATAGATTGGTTCTAGCTATGATTAGAACTCGACATTTGGCTTAGTGTCGGAAATCGGTGTAAGCTTAGTTGTGTATGGTTTTTCTCCGCCTAAAGGGAGCTTGTTGACTAGTGAAGTAACTCTCGAGTTGGGTACTCGGGGAGTGGAGTAGGGCGAAGAGGTGCTTCGTGACCGAACCACTATAAATCATCGCGTCCGGTTTGCACTTTCTTTTACTTTTCGCTTTACATCTTTATTTACCTTATCGCCTTACATTTATATTTGCATTAGATCTATATGTGTGTTGATTGTTGCTTATATTGTTTGGATGATGATTGTGTCATGGATAGAAGTTAACATTATGATTGTGTTTATATTGCTATGACATGTTCTAGTGGATATAGATGTATTATTCACACTTATCATATTGCATCTAACTTGATGGATAATTTGATACTAAATATTTTAAGTTTTTAAATGGAAATGTATTCACCCCCTACGATTTCCACACTTCTCCTTAGCATTGTGTCTGCCTGCGACAGACAGAGTGAGCAGCATGTGAACTAAACGACGAATGGGGTTTTTGATGGTGGTATAAGATGGAGGGTGTCGGCTATCATTGTAGTTTCGGGTTGTGATTTTGATGCAATACTCAGTGGGGTTGTAGTTGTTAGGTCGGTTCCTAAAACAGGCATCGCGAAATAGTTCAAAAAGGTTGTTGCTCATTTCCTACTCAATATATAATCCTAAAGCTAAAATGAACTGCTGATGTGTCATTGTGTGGTATATAATTTATTGATTCAAGTTTTAAATATGTATTTTGCCGTCTAAACCAAAAACAACACTTTAACGGGCAGTGTACCCGGTCAGTAGTAGTTTCGTGGTAAGTAGGGTGTCGAACACTTGAAGCGAGGTTAAATCTATCAATTTAATTAATATCTTGGTTATCTAATCTATGTTAATTCTATCATATTCTAAACCTATGTCAGTCCTAATCCTAATTCTAACGGGAAAAGGAGGGTTTTCAGCCAGAGAGCCAAATATAAGAAAATAATATTAACCATTATTAATCCGATTAGAAAGTTGGTTTGTTTATTCAGTGTAATGATTTCTTCTCTCGAGGCGGTATATCATTCTTAAGACTTAGGCGTTACATCATCCTAAGACCTAGACACATTAATTATGTCACAATTAAAGCATCCGCATAAAAGCCATTCCGTATTTGCTGATTATAATCTATCCTAGGGATTAAAGCAATGGTGATCTTGTTAAACCCTAGCTCATAGAGACTTTACCTACTTACCGCTTAATGGTGATTTATACACTAGTAGTCCACTTGTCCAACCATCCAATAGAATCAGAACGTCATTTGTTGAATTATCTAGGTTCACCTTCTAGTCAACACGATCAATAAACTATTGGCAATATCCAATTAACTAGTTAAGCCCGAAGCGTATCCTAGACACAGATTTAGAAGGACAATATTTCTGATCCTATAATTCTAGATATAACAACCCGTAATTTTCATCAATAAAATTATCCATCTATTAAATTAGATGCAATGTAATATCCATCTATTAAATTAGATGCAATGTAACATCTATATATACCACATTTTTATAGGGAAAATTTTGCTTTATTCTATTATGTAACGTAGTTTACATAACTAACGTAAACGAGCTCACGCAACAACCAATGCCATCCATCCTATATCTATGTTTATATCATGTAAACATCCTAATATGTCAAGTCTATTTCCTAATATCATTTTTACCAAATACATTATCTATTTAACGTGCCATTTACAATGTTATTTCAAAACAGGCATTATATGTTAACGTTTATATCAAAACCCTAATTATATGTAATGTTTACATATAAAATAAATGTACAAACTTCCAAGGCAAGTGTACAAGTCCTTAATGCCCAAAGTACAAATCAATTAAGCATGATATTCAAAATAGCCATTTTTCCCTCCATTTTTCTTAAGGATTCTTACCACTACTTAAGCACAGGTTACAAGCTCTTAATTCACAACATTTAAATCATGTTTTCCCTCCATTCCACTTCACAATACATGTTTTAAAATCCAAAAAACCTAACCCGAAACCCTATTGAACCCGACACCTATATTTTCATTTTAAAACCCATTTTAAAACAAGTAAGCACCTTAAGCTAGCACCCTACCATCACCATGACACCACCCTTACTCACCTCCTTGCCTCCTTGCTTGCTACAACACTTGATCACCAAGTTAAAACCATCCTTGTCACCTCCTTTGTATGTCGCACCCTCCAACCATCCCACACCTTGCATAGCTACCTTCCTAGCCCTCAATACTCACCCTATAGCTGCCATTAGTTATTACCTACAAGCCTTGGCCACTACTCCAAGTATACTTGGTCACCAAGAGTGGTTCGCACACCACTAAATAGGCAAATGACCCCATTCTTTACTCCACACTCAAACTCATCAAACACTCAAATGGAGCTCTAAACAAGAACAAAGAAGATCAAAGAAGGAAGAACTCAACAAATTTGAAGCCAAGAATCAAGAGAAGGAAGCCCTTGAAGTCGTTTCCAAGCGTACGAATCCAAATAAGCTCTTACGACCCATATAAGCTCAAGTAAGCTTAAAAACTTGTTCCATAAGCTCATAATCTGTTTTAAATCTTTCATAAGGCTTGTAAGATCATATGTTAACTCTTGTTTAAGCCCTTGAATCACAAACCCATGCGTTTTGGTTTTCCTAAACCAAACGTAATTGCCCATTTTTTTATCATTAAGCTCATAAGCTATTTTGATAAGCTATAAGCTCGTAAAAGTTATTTATCCTAACTTATTTTAATAAGCTATAACCTGCAAATTACTTTTTATATTGAAAAAAATCACAATTATGAATTTTGGACTAAAAATGCAAATGTTTTCATGCACAAGGGTATATATTGTAAATTTCTGAAATTTTATAGTTTTGGGCTGAAAATGTCATTATTCCAAAGTTATAACTATGAGGGGCTGTTTTGCCAAGTTTTAAAGTTAAAGGTTTAAGTTATAAATACTTTATATATAAAGGACTAACTTTGTAAAAATATATAAATCAAGGATATATATTGCCATTTTTGCATTCTTAAAAATATAAAATATAATATTTTTATATAAATTATAAAAATATATATAAATATTATAAAACTCGATTTTATTAAAACCCGACACATTTGTCGTTATTAATCATCTATCGACGCATTATAAAACAACTACGTTATATATTTAACTTAATTTATCATCGACTAGCTTTTGGAAAAAAACTTAAAATCTTATCGTATCACGTTACTAGGGAATTTCTTGTGAGGGGTTTCATTTGGGTATAAGTTTTGACGAGTTTGCTAGATTTACGATTTAAAGTATCTTGGCTTCTCAAACGTTTACTGCATGACCTCTGAATTATGATAGCCCGAACAGTGATACAATATTTCCATAAATTACTAATTCAAAGTAATATGTATGATTAAACCTTATGAAGTTTTGAAGCATAAACAATTAAACTAAGACTTGACATATTATCCCATGTTGCGTAATGAGGCCGTTACTTTCATTTGATATAGTTTTGCCATCAATCAAATTTCCCTATTAAAGTGAGTTCATAGCCTCGCATTTTAAATCTTTGAAATGTTTCATAAACCCGCGAGGGGGATACATGCTATAAACCATGAATACAAGTGTTTTTCCAACTATATGCTATCCTGATGCATTATTGCCTAAGTCCCTACTTTTGCCATTAAGACCCTACTATCATGAACCGTTAATTACTCTTCGGAGTAAGCGCGAATGCTGTGAGTAGATCTATTTGGAACCGAACTCCCCCGTTGGTATACCTGTACTTTTGGTAACCAAACGCACTTCATTTAAATAAACTATGCGGGTGTTTGGCAAAGGCACCCGTTGGGGCAACTACTTGTGATTATTGATTATCTCAAGGCTTCGGTGTCATGAGCTTAGGGCAATAATATTGTTTTCTATAATAATTGTACCTACATTGCAATTATTACTATTATGGGTGTATAACAACGTAACCCACTGTTATGATGATTTGTATTCAAACTATTTATCATAAACCTATGAATTTCACTCAACCATTGTGTTGATCTTTTTAGCATGTTTATCTCAGGTAATTGAGCAACTTATGACACGAAGTGACACGGACTTGAAGATGGTTAAACTGTTATCATTGAAACTTTATGTTTCTAGATTTTGGGATCTCTCTTTTTGTAAAAACTCTAATGAATAAATGAATGATAACTAAATTTTCCAAAAACGTTTCTTTACGAGTCATTTTCTATAATTATGACTGTTGTACTATGAAGTAATACCCCAGATTAGCTTCCGCTGCTATATGTCAAAAATAGGGGTGTTATAGATTGGTATCAAGAGCCACGATTATAGAGAACAAGGTTGAAACCTTAGCTATAACTACTTTTCTTTTTTCCATCGAAGAAAGTCCTCCGTGCCACTACATTTCCGGAATAGTATGTAAAAATACATAACTATTATACTATTATATAAATAACTTATGTTATTTACTGCTGGGTTGTTAACAGAGTGATGTCTTCTCCCAACCACCCTACTTCTGATATTGAGGATGCTTTTTCCTCTAATTGTCCAGACTATATCCCGGCTTCCTCGGACTATTCCCCAGCTTCACCGGGAAAAACTTATTCTAGCTCTTCAAATAACTCATTTGGTTTAGTTCCAATAGCTTCACCAACTCTTTCATTTTTTCATGATGACCTCTATATGAAGGTCATGCAAGCATATTATGCTAAAGAATCACCTATTCCATCGCCAACTATTGTATGCTCCATCTCCAAATTCTTTTTCACACAATGTTTAATACTCAAGAATTCTTTCTTCCTGAGAAATTATTGCCACCTAAGAAACGAGGCCGTGACCGATCATCCTCCTCTACTTCTGTCCTACCTCAAGTATTTGAGATGGGAGAAAGCTCTCGTAAGACAAGTTTGGAACGTCACGAGGAATAAATTAAGGAAAAATTGAATCACCTAGATGATCTCTCTCTTGACCGCATTGAGCACATGGAAGACAAAATAGAAGGTCTTGGAAAAGGTCGGGTGATCATACAACAAGATTTTGACAATCTAGGAACTGAACTCCAAGTGGCTCGTACTCAAATTGCTAAACTTCAAAGAAAGCAAATGGGAAATAACAGCAAGATTGCTCTGGCTCACTTCAGGATTGCTAATCTAGAACAAATCATCAAAGATATCCAGGTTCATCACCAAGCAGATAAGGAAAGTCTTCTGGATGCAATCTATGAACACAAGAACAGCCACACGAATCGAGTACCATTGTATAACTAAATTCAGATACTAGTTGAGCTTGTGTTAGAACCTAGCCACGGGATCTAGTGGTTTTATAAATAACAACACTTGTCAAATTTTGACTATGTACAATATAAAGGTGAGTTGTTCATGATATAATATAATGGTGATCCCGTTATACTTCATTGTTTCATACTCATCCTATATTCTATATTACGATCTCTCATCTCCGTCTTCATCATTAGAATCTTCATTACCGGTTAAGTTAACTACACTACCACCTCTAGACTATCCTTTTGATAAGTTTATCTTCACAAAGTTAATTACCATTATGAATCATACCGTGACCCCTAGAAAATGAACTAGTTCCCGAGAAACCTAATAAGTCAGATGCTTGTTAGAATTCATATCAAATAAGTATCTATGATTTCAATATCACTATTATAACAGTGCTTATTTTTGAACTTTAAGCATTTTAAGGAAAGACTGGTGATATCATTCTTATTACGTGTTGTTTTATGTTGATAGAATGTCATTCTTATTACGTATTGTTTTATGTTGATAGAATGCCTCCCAAAAGGACATCAACATCTGAAGCACCAGCCATGACTCAGGCTGCTATCAGGAAACTAGTTGCTAACAGTGTTGTCGCAGCCCTGGAAGCACAAGCTGCAACAATGGCAAGTACTAACAATCCCAATAGGAACACCGGACCTACTGGAACTCCTGTAGCAAGAAAGGGAAACTATAAAGAGTTCATAAGCTGTCAACCTTTCTACTTCAATGATACGGAAGGAGCAGTTGGCCTCATCCACTGGTTTGAACGGACTGAATTAGTATTTTCTCGTAGCAATTATGCCGAGGAAATCAAAGTGACATTTGCTACTGATACTCTGACTGATGATTCCTTGTCCTGGTGAAATGCATACACCTAACCTTTTGGAATAGAATAAGCCAACAAGATTACCTGGACTGAATTGAAAAGGCTCTTAACAAATAAGTATTGTTCTCGAACTGAAGTCAGAAAAATGGAAGATGAATTTTACAATCTGACTGTAAAAGGAAATGATCTTAAAACTTACGTTAGAAGATTTTAGGAATTAGCAGTCTTATTCCCGAACATGGTACCAAACACCGAGAAACTCATGGAAGTTTTCATCGGAGGATTACCCAGAAGTATTGAAGGAAATGTTACTGCTTCAAAGCCTTAAACTTTGAAGGAAGCCATTACCATAACTCAGAGGTTGATGGATCAGGTAACAAAGCACAATTCTATACAAGGAATCAATGATCACAAACGAAAGTTTAATGATAGAAGGAACACCACTAACAACAACAACTACCCTAATAATCGCATCAACAACTACCAAAACAACCGCAACAACAATAGCAACCGCAACAATGATTACCGCCAACAGCAGAATAGAAGATAAGAAACCTTCAGGTCTTATGCTGCCACCCCAACTGAAAACAGTAGGTATACTGGAAGCCTTCCTTTGTGTAAGAAATGCACTCTGCATCACACAGGACCTTGCACTGTCAAGTGTCAGACTTGCAATAGGGTGGGTCATCTGACCAGGAATAGCAGAAACAAAGGACCAGCCACTAGAAGTAATCAGCAACCAGTATCAGTAATTTGTCATGCCTGTGGAGAGAAAGGGCATTACAATTATCAGTGCTCAAATACAAACAACAGTGCCCACGGAAGAGCATACTTGCTGAGGGACAAGAACGCTCATCAAGACCCGAACGTAGTCACAAGTACGTTCCTTCTAAACCAACATCTAGCTAGAGTATTATTTGATTCCGGTGCAGATAAAAGTTTTGTATCCATATCTCTTGCTTCTATGCTTAATATCCCACCAATTATACTAGATTCCACCTATGACATTGAAATGGCCAATGGAAACTTAGTAGGCACTAATACCGTTATTCAGGGTTGCACTCTAACTTTGTTAAACCAACCTTTCGAAATTGATCTCATGCCAATTAAACTCGGTAGTTTTGACCTTGTCATTGGTATGGATTGGTTATCCAAGTATCATGCTAGAATTATTTGTGACGAGAAAGTCGTCCACATCCCAATCGACAGTGAAACTTTGATCATCTGAGGTGATCGAAGTAAAACCTAACTAAGCCTCATATCCTATATAAAAACCGAAAGGTATATATCCAGGGGATGTCAAGTTTTCATAGCCCAAGTAATAGAAAAGAAGTCAGACGATAAACGACTGAAAGACATACCAGTAGTCAGAGAATTTCCGGAAGTTTTTCCTGAAGATTTACCTGGCCTACCCCCAGTTCGTCAAGTAGAATTCCAAATCGACTTAATTCCAGGAGCAGCACCAGTAGCCTGAGCACCTTACAGATTAGCTTCTTCAAAAATGCAGGAACTATCAAACCAACTACAAGAGATGGCAGACCGAGGTTTTATCCGACCAAGTACTTCGCCTTGAGGAGCTCCTGTCTTATTTGTTAAGAAAAAAGACGGATCTTTCAGAATGTGTATCGATTACCAGGAATTGAATAAACTTACTGTAAAGAATCGTTACCCATTACCCAGGATCGATGACTTATTTGACTAACTTCAAGGTTCGAGTGTTTACTCGAAAATCGACTTAAGATTAGGTTATCATCAACTGAGAGTAAGGGATGAAGATATTCCCAAGACTGCTTTCAGAACAAGGCACGGACACTATGAATTTCAAGTGATGCCATTTGGTTTAACTAACGCACCTGCTGTATTCATAGATCTGATAAACCGTGTGTGCAAACCATACTTGGATAAATTTGTGATAATATTTATTGATGATATTCTCATCTACTCTCGTAACAAAGAAAAACACGTAGATCATCTGAGAATAATCTTAGAATTACTCAGAAAAGAGAAATTATATGCCAAGTTCTCCAAGTGTGAATTCTAGATCAATATCGTATAAGAATTGGGCATCTCCTACTACACCTACAGAAATACATCAATTCTTAGGACTTGCCGGCAACTATCAGAGATTTATCAAGGATTTTTCAAAGATTGTAAAGTCTTTGACTGAATTAACCCAGAAAAACAAGAAGTATATCTAGGGCGAAGACCAAGAGACAGCCTTCCAACTGCTTAAGCAGAAGCTTTGTGAAGCTCCAATCTTAGCATTACCAGAAGGAAACGACGATTTTATTGTTTATTGTGATGCATCACTTCAAGGACTGGGAGCTGTATTAATGCAAAGGGAAAAGGTTATTGCATATGCATCCCGACAACTCAAACCACATGAAGAAAACTATACCACTCATGATCTCGAATTATGAGCAGTAGTATTCGCTCTCAAAATTTGGAGACACTATCTATACGGTACAAAGTGTACTGTGTTCGCTGATCATAAAAGTATTCAGCATATCCTTGATCAAAAAGAGTTGAACATGAGACAATGCCATTGGTTAGAATTGCTCACAGATTATGATTGTGAGATTCGTTCCATGCTCGGAAATGCAAATGTAGTTATTGGCAGATTATGCTTAAGCCGAATCAAATCACTCTGAGTTAGATCATTAGTCATAACCATTCATCCAAAATTACCATCACAGATTCTCAAAACTCAAACTGAGACAATCAAGGAAGAAAACATCAACGCTGAAAACTTACGAGGAATGGACAAAGCATTTGAAATGCATCCTGATGGACCTGATGTACTACAAGAATCGAAGTTGGTTACCACTCTTTAGTAATCTGAGGGACTTGATCATGCATGAGTCCCATAAATCAAAGTATTCCATTCACCCAGGTTCTGACAAGATATATCAGGATATAAAGAAACTTTATTGATGGCCTAACATGAAGGCAATTATTGCTGAATATGTTGGCAAGTGTTTAACATGCTCTAGAGTTAAAGCTGAATGTTAGAGCCATTAGGCCTTGCCTTGATACAAGATTCCTACATGGAACCTGGGCGAGAGAGAATAACGGTGGGAATTTCGTCACTCAAAATTACCCAAAACCTCAAACGGACATGAACCAATTGGTGTCATTATTCGACCGCCTTACAAAAATCCGGCACATTTCATATTCCCTTACCTGAGAGACAGATAGTATGGAAACCCTTACAGGATTGTACATAAAGGAAATAGTCTCCCGACATGGAGTGCCAATATCTATCATCTCGGATCGTGACAGTCATTTCACATCCAGATTCTGGCAATCATTACAAAGTGCTTTGGGTACTCAATTAGACATGAGTATGGCATATCATCCCGAAACCGATGGACAAAGTGAAAGAACCATTCAAACACTTAAAGATATGCTTCGAGCCTGTGTTATAGATTTTGGAAAAGGATGGGAAAAACACTTACCATTAGTAGAATTTTCTTACAATAATAGTTAGCATGCTAGTATTAAGGCAACACCATTCGAGGCACTTTATGGTCGAAAGTGCAGATCACCTGTTTGCTGGGTTGAAGTTGGAGATGTTCAACTCACGGGACCAGAAATAATCCATGAAACCACTGAAAAGATAGTGCAAATTCGACAACGCTTGCAAGCTGCAAGAGATCGGCAAAGAAGTTATGCCAATGTAAGGCGAAAGCCTTTAGAATTTCAAGTTGAAGATCGAGTTATGTTAAAAGTGCCACCTCAAAGGTTCTTTTGTCATTTCATTTTGAAAGCTTTTTAAATTCCCCCCCCCCACGATTACATTGGAACCATTTAAGGATTCTTAAAAGAGTCGGTCCAGTGGCATATAAACTAGAACTTCTTGAAGAACTCAGAAATGTCCACAATACTTTCCACGTTTCTAATCTAAAGAAATGCTTATCTGACGAATCCCTTGTCATTCCAATAAAAGAACTTTGGCTTGATGACAAACTCAACTTTGTGGAAGAACCAGTAGAAATTATGGATCGAGAAGTCAAGCAACTAAGACAAAGTCATATTCCTATAGTCAAAGTAAGATGGAACTCTAAAAGAGGACCAAAATTTACGTGGGAACGTGAAGATGAAATTCGTACCAAATATCCACATCTATTTTCCAACATCACTTCAAAGTCCAACTAAATCTCAGGACGAGATTTATTTAAGGTTGAGGGACTATAACAACCAACAATTTTCATCAATAAAATTATCCATCTATTAAATTAGATGCAATGTAACATCTATATTATACTCACCTTTTCCAAAACCAATACAGGGCGAAAATTTTGCTTTATTCTATTATGTAACGTAGTTTACATAACTAAAGTAAACGAGCTCACGCAACAACCAATGCCTTCTATATCTATGTTTATATCATGTAAACATCCTAATATGTCAAGTCTATTTCCTAATATCATTTTTACCATATACATTATCTATTTAACGTGCCATTTACAACGTTATTTCAAAACAGGCATTATACGTTAACATTTATATCAAAACCCTAATTATATGTAATGTTTACATATAAAATAAATGTACAAACTTCCAAGGAAAGTGTACAAGTAATCAATGTATAAGTCCTTAATGCCTAAAGTACAAATCAATTAAGCATGATATTCAAAATAGTCATTTTCCCTCCATTTTTCTTAAGGATTCTTACCACTACTTAAGCACAAGTTACAAGCTCTTAATGCACAACATTTAAATCATGTTTTCTCTCCATTTCACTTTACAATACACGTTTTAAAATCCAAAAACCCTAACCCGATACCCTATTAAACCCGACACCTTATTATTTTTCATTTTTTAAAACCCATTTTAAAACAAGTAAGCACCTCAAGCACCTTAAACTAGCACCCTAACATCACCATGACACCACCCTAACTCACCTCCTTGCCTCCTTGCTTGCTACAACACTTGATCACCAAGTTAAAACATCCTTGTCACCTCCTTTGTATGCCGCACCTCCAAAACCATCCCACACCTTTACTTAGCTTACCTTCCTAGCCCTCAATACTTCACCTATAGCTGCCCTTAGTCAATTACCTACAAGCCTTGGCCCTACTCTCAACTATACTTGGTCACCAAAGGAGTGGTTCACACACTATAAAATAGCCAGACCCCCATTCTTTCAATCACACCTCAAAAACTCATCACCACTCAAATGGAGCTCTAAACAAGTTCAAGGAAGATCAAAGAAGGAAGAACTCAGCAAATTTGAAGCCAAGAATCAAGAGAAAGAAGCCCTTGAAGTCGTTTCCAAGCGTACGAATCCAAATAAGCTCATACGACCTGTATAAGCTCAAGTAAGCTTAAAAACTTGTTCCATAAGCTCATAATCTGTTTCAAATCTTTCATAAGGCTTGTAAGATCATATGTTAAGTCTTGTTTAAAACCTTGAATCACAAACCTATGCGTTTTGGTTTTCCTAAACCAAACGTGCCCATTTTTGATCATTAAGCTCATAAGCTATTTTGATAAGCTATAAGCTCGTAAAAGTTATTTATCCTAACTTATTTTAATAAGCTATAACCTGCAAATTACTTTCTATATTGAAAAAAAAAATCAAAATTATGAATTTTGGACTAAAAATGCAAATGTTTTCATGCACAAAGGTATATATTGTAAATTTATGAAATTTTATAGTTTTGGGCTGAAAATGTCATTATTCCAAAGTTATAACTATGAGGCTGTTTTGCCCAAGTTATAAAGTTAAGGTTTAAGTTTATAAATACTTTATATATATAATGGACTAACTTTGTAAAACGTATATAAATCAAGGATATATATTGCCATTTTTACATTCTTAAAAATATAACATATAATATTTTTATATAAATTATAAAAATATATATAAATATTATAAAACTTGATTTTATTAAAACCCGACACATTTGTCGTTATTAATCATCGATCGACGCATTATAAAACAATTACGTTACTAGCTTTTGGAAAAAAAAACTTAAAATCTTATCGTAACACGTTACTAGGGAATTTCATGTGAGGGGTTTCATTTGGGTATACGTTTTGACGAGTTTGCTGGATTTACAATTTAAAGTGTCATGGTTTCTCAAACGTTTACTGCATGACCTCTGAATTATGATAGCCCGAACAGTGATACAATATTTTCATAAATTACTAATTCAAAGTAAATGGTATTGATTAAACTTTTATGAAGTTTGAGCATAAATCAATCAAACTAAGGGACTTGATATATTACCCCAGGTTGGTGACGAAGGCTCGTTACTTATCATTTGATATACTTTTGCCATCAATCGGATTTCCCTGTTAAGGTGAGTTCATAGCCTCACATTTTAAATCTTTGAAATGTTTCATAAACCCGCGAGGGGGATACATGCTATAAACCATGAATACACGTGTTTTTCTAACTGTATGCTATCCTGATGCATTATTTCCTAAGTCCCTACTTTTGCCATTAAGACCCCACTATCATAAACCGTTAATTGCTCTTCGGAGTAAGCGCGAATGTTGTGAATATATCTATTTGGGACTGAACTCCCCCGTTGGTATACTTGTACTTTTGGTAACCAAACGTACTTCATTTGAATAAACTATGCGGGTGTTTGGCAAAGGCACCCGTTGGGGCAACTACTTGTGATTATTGATTATCTCAAGGCCTTCTGGTTGTCCATGAGCTCTGGGTCCAATAATATTGTTTTTCTTAATAATTGTATCTACATTGCAATTATTACTATTATGGGTGTATAACAACGTAACCCATTGTTATGATGACTTGTATTCAAACTGTTTATCATAAACCTATGAATTTCACTCAACCATTGTGTTGATCTTTTTAGCATGTTTATCTCAGGTAATTGAGCAACTTATGGCACGAAGTGGCACAGACTTGAAGATGGTTAAACTGTTATCATTCAAACTTTATGTTTCTAGATTTTGGGATCTCTCTTTTTGTAAAAACTCTGATGAATAAATGAATGATAACTAAATTTTCCAAAAACGTCTCTTTACGAATCATTTTCTATGATTATGACTGTTGTACTATGAAGTAATACCCCAGATTAGTTTCCGTTGCTATATGTAAAAAATGGGGGTGTTATACTAGATGTATAAATTACTATATGTAGAGCTATCCCAGACTCTAGATTTACTTGGTCCGTATTACTAGATCCAGTTGAATGATAGGTCGCATACAAAAGCGCGTAAACAAGTATAAATTTATAAACATAAACAAGCATTCAACAATAAATCAAGAAATCAAGATAAAAAATACCAAACATTTAGATCTTCATAATAATGGCTAATACCCGAAGGTGCCTTCAAACGTCATAATAAATACAAAAGCTATTATTTAGCCAAGGTAAACTAATTGAGTTAACGAATGATAACAAAAACTGAACGATTACTAAAATATATGGAATTACACGTTGTCTCCTATGGAATTGATAGCGTTGCTTGACATCTTCTGCTCTTTTTCTCCTCTGAAAATCGACTTTTATGGTTTAGGTATTGAGAATATGATTTAGCACATCTAAACTCGTTTTTGAGTTTTCTATTTATAAGGTCTGGAAGTCGGTTCGATACGGCGTATCCAAGGATTAATTATCGGCGTATGGGGATATCTTGGAGTAGGGATGATAAGTACTTAATTAACACATATCTTTTACCTCTAAAAAGAGCTAAATGACCAAAAAAACAGACAAAAAACTGCTCAAATATAGGTTTGTTTTGCATTTTGTATTGATGCAGGAAGTGGATATCAACTAAAAAGACAGAGAAAACCAAGCCAAAATGACAAAAGCTGAGCATGGAATTGGAAAAGACTGTGCAAAAAATCAAGGCCAAGTCCAAAAATGTCAAGTCAGAGTAATACTAAAGAATCAGCAAGTTCAAACCGGAGCCGGAACTGAAGAATAATATTGACTGCAATCTTAACCATTGATGGGCGGGGAGAAAGCCCAATAGTATAATTATGAAGGGATGTTGAAGACCAAATGGGCCCTCAATCAATTACCAACAGCCATTTTTGTGTGCAATTATTGACAAAGACTGTGATGGGACTGTGAGGCCCAATCCTAGCCCAGTTACAACAAATCTCAGACATTGTACACCACAAAACCCACTTCATAACCTTATTGGGCTTGAAGAAGGCCAAATAACCAAGCCTCTCTAAACCTTATTGGGCCAGGGACACACTCAATGGCCCAATACAAGCCAAAAAAGCCCATTACAAGCCCAAAGCCCAACAACAAAACCCAAGCCCAAAATCCTTTTTTATAAAACTTTAGGGGCTAAGTTTGTCATTTAAAAAGTTTTTTATAAAAGAAAAATGGTAAAATAAAGGGAAGGACTAAAACTGCCAAATGGCATTTCTTTTATTAATAAAACAGCAGGGACCATTTTTGCAATTGTCCAAAACCCTCTTTTATTCTTTTGTTATAAAACTAGAGGGACCAGTTTTGCAAATTACCCTAACCTCCCCTTTTTCTTTTAGTTATAAAACGCAGGGACTTTAGGTAGGGACTGAGCTGTTTATTTTCTAAACTATTTATAGCGAATTTCTGGGCCAAGATAGAAATGAAAGAGAGAAAAGAGTTTGAGGGGCAACGTTTTGCATCATTTCAAAAACGTTCATTTAAACCTGCAAACATCCCACCCCTGTACAAACCCCTGTTACACGCAAATCAAACACCCCCTTTTCCCACGGATTTTCTTGCAATACCCACTATCCAAGTTACCCTCACATTGCTCCACCCCTCACCTTTTCCCACCTTACCCTGCCCCTATATCCCTCCCACTTCTTGGAAATCACTCAACCGAGACCATCAATGCTGAGATGGTGTAATAAGAACCAAACGATAAGGCTAGGATTGTTGGGAATGCTTTATACTCTCACAACAAACTCGTCCAAGTCTTTTGAGACTTGTATTTAAAAGGAAGCCAAGACCAGCCGGAAGTCAAAACACACCATTTTCTTTATGTTTTTCGCTTATTTTAATTCCAAGTCTTTTTCTTTTAAGCATTAAGTATACTTCAGTTATTTTTAAGTTTATGTTGTTATGATTTCCAGTTTAGTTTTATAAAGATAAGAGTTTTTGTTTGTGTTATATTTCATTTATCAAAATTAAGTGTAAGTTAAGCCTTTGTTAATTCTTGTTTAAATTGTTTGAATGTGTGTTTAAAGTTATTTTATAATCCACTTGTAATCCATTATCTCTGCCCTCTTTTTACCAAAAAATCAGTTTAGCTTAAAAATCAGTAGAAACCCTTTTTATATAAATAAGGGGGTGTTTGGTTTAGCATGCAAAATGGGTCATATGATGTTTACAATGGGTCAAAGGCACTCAGCCATTCTTGGCTGAGTGTGTGGACTTTAATAGGCCATTTTAATTAAGCTTTGTAGTAAGAAAGTAAGTTTTTAAGTGCCTTTTGTATTCTGTCAGAATTTTATAGAACCAAATTAAGCTAAACAGCTTAAGCTGTTTATGCAGCTTAAGTATACCATCTTTGTGCTCATTTTAATCACCAATTAGCCTTTTAAAAGTCCTCTTGCTCTGTCCTTTTGAAAATACCAAATATAAGTCAAGTGTGTTGTTGCCATTTTTCTTTAAAACAGCCAATTTCAAGTATAAATATCAGCATGTTTAAGTTGTCCTTATTAGCTCAAATTCTGAAAATAAGCTCAATTATGGCCCCTTTAATTCTGTTTGTGGTTGGTTTTGGCTAAAAAGCTCAAAAGAGCTTATTTTCATAAGCTCAAATAAGCCCCTTTGTCCACTGCTGTTGGCCTCCCCTGGTGCTGAGCACCTCATTTCACCCCACTTTTCTAGCTTATTTAAATATTAAGCACTAGGATATTTTTGCTTTTTCATGTAGCTTATAGGTCCCACTCTTAGGTTTTCCAGCTTATTTCCTTTAGTTTGCTTTTTAGTGTAGCTTAATCTTAGGCTTTAAGTCACCTATTTCTGCCTTTTTTTTACCAAACTGTTTAATATAGCTTATTCATAGTTCAGCTTATTTTAGGGCTTATTAGATGGCCATAGCTTATAATTAGGACTCCCCTCTCCCTATTAACTGTTTCCCATAGTTGTAGCTTATTTTGTAGCCTTAAATCCCAATAAGAAAGATAAATAAGCCATAAGCTTAATAAGCCACTGCAGCAGCAAAACCTTACATTTCTGGCTTATTCTTTGAGATTCAGCACTTAGTGCTTTTACAAAAAAGACTCCCCATAAGCCCTTCTACAAGTTTGCTTATTTGACTTTTGTCAAATAAGCACTTTGGACCCTTTTTGTAATCGGGGTCCACTTCAGGGACTGTTTGTGTAATTTTGTCTTTTATAGTTATAATTGTTAGTCCCCACTGTTAGTATGTTGTTACCTCGTTAGTCCTTGCTGTCCTTTCACTGTTAGTCCCTATAGTTAACTTTTGTTAGTTTATTTAATTTAATTAATATAAATTAGGTTTAATTTTAATTAGTTTAATTACTTTTAATTTATTCAGTAAAATTTGGGCATTTTTATATTTTTAGAATTGTTAACTTTTTCTTTATTTAATTTTATTTTTTCAGAATTTTTATAACTTTTATTTTTTGTCTTTTTCTATTTTCTTAGTTTTAATTAGTTATTAATCTTTATAAATTCATAAAAAATCCAAAAATTAATAAAAAAATATTTTTCTTTTTTATAAAATTTTCTTTTGTCATTTAGTGTCTAGGAAAAATATAAAATTTAGTGTAGGCTTAATTTTTCTTAAATTTCAGTCTTAGACCCGTTTTACCGGGTGCGTTTTACCGTTTCTTTTCGTTTTACATTCAAACGACCTCCGTTTTAGTTCTAGTTTTCTTTATTTTTCAAATTAACTTAATTAGAATTTAATTTTGATTTTTAATTTAATTTAGCATTTATTTTTCTTAATTTTTAGTATTTAGGTTTCCCGATTTCCTATTTCTGTTTCCCGTTTTTAATATAAATTGTATTTTAGGATTTTCCATTTCCTAATTTTGTTTCCCGTAGTTTTTAAGATCCCTATTTCCTATAACTGTTTCCCGTAGATTAAATTAGGTTTTATTTAATGTTTTATTTATATTAATATTTAGTTGTTATCATATCAGTGTTTCCATACATAATTCTAGATATTATCCTTCAATTCATTTCTCATCAAACAGGTTAACTTTCAATTGAAGCCTCGTTGGGTACTTCGGATACCGGATTATCTCTTCCGGATTTGTTACTTAATTGTATCAAAGTGTGTTTACAAGTATATTTGTAGCCAAGTACAGGAAAAGCAAGAAAAAGAAGTAAAAACGAAGATTTATGCATGTACAAAGAATCCCGCATCAAGATCAAGTTCGGGAAGCATTTCAAGAGCAAAAGAGTCAATCATTGAAGCTTCCAAGGCCCAAGATAGAGCTTAAATGAAAGTATATTGAAGTATAGTGACCCACGACCAAGCACAACTAAATCGGGGAGCTTAAACGCAAAATAGAGCTATTTGTATATTGGGTCGTGTGGCCAGCCGCAAGGATGGAAATCCAGCCGCCCAGGCTGGATGATGCAAACGAGTCACCCGCATCAATTTCTTGCCGCCCGGCTAGAACTTCGCTGACTTCTCTATGTTTCATTAATACACCCATTTAAGTGCTCTAACTTGTCAAGTCCGATCAAGTCTCCATAATAACTTATTTACCAGCTATTTTATGACCCTTTATGCCAAAGTTTTATGCTTGGTGGCCAAGGAATTATTTAAGTATAAATAGGAGTGCCATACCTTAGTTTTGATAATGATTTTCCACCCTTCACCCACAAGGACGAATTTCCATACATATTTCTCTCCCAAAAGACCACACAACCTCTGCCAATTTTAGAAGATCATTCAAGAACATCAAAGAAGGTGTCAGGTATCATTTTTCGGGTTGGTACGAAGCGTATAGTCGATTGGAGGCTTAAGGGTTGCTCTAAATCATTCCATTACCGATTGTGATTGCTACTTTGGTATACTCTTGTTAATTTTCAGAATGTTTATGAATGTTGTGATTGTTGAAACTTTGGTTTTTGTTGAAATAATCATGGAGTAGTTCTTTATACACTTGTTTGGATAATGTTTATCATATGAGGATTGTTTATGTTTGATTATGATTTTTATCAATTTCATGTTATGTTTGAGATCCATTTGTACTTGAGTTTTGTTCAATTGCTTATCATGTTGGGTTAGTTGTTGGTGATTTCATAGGTCGAAAGGGTTTTCATCATTCAACTAGTTATAATCATTTGTCTATGAATGATTGTTTTATGTATTGACCATTTCATAAGTAACTTGATTATGCAAAAGGAACTTGAGTGTGATTGTTAATTTGTGAAACGAACCGCGAATCGAATTTGTTAAATAAACATAATCGTGAATTGGTTGATTTGGAATTTGTCACCATCATATTCTTAACTTATAATTGATTTGTCAAAACCATCTTCATATGTACAATCCAAGTATTATGAACTAATCCAAACAAATGTTGTCTTTTACTTATTGAATTCGCATAATCATCATTTTCGTGTTAATTGTTGCTTATATGGTATCTTGGCTTGTGACATCCTTTTTACCATTTCATATAGCTTATTGTTACTTAGATTCTTCACAATTGAAAATACCCAAATCCTAGTGAACAACCTCGGCTTACCACACCAAGTTGGCTACATACGAAAGGGTCATACTTACCCGTGTGTTCTTTGCTTATTTGGTAATTTGTGTTATAAATTTAAAACTAGTAGTCGCCAGACACATCAAAGGTTAATTGTTGGTTTCTGAATCTTGCTAGACTCGGGAGTTGGCTTCACAGAGTATTTCTGAATAAGGTCTGCAGTGTGTCTTTGTAGAACCTTTTGAAGATCATCATCAATTTTCAATCCAAGATAATGTTCAACAACATTTGGAACTTGAGACTTGAGAGTAGCAAGAGCTTCAGCAGAGTGATCTATTTTCTTCAGCTCAAACACATCCTTTTCTAATTTTGCAACTCTTAGTTAAACAACGGTGAGTGCATCGGATTCAGGGACAGCAATGGTGATGGTTGGAGCATCAGTTGTGATTGGTGGTGTAAGGATTGGTGTTGTTGTTTGGTGACGTACAAGTGGTATGGTGGAGACAGATGGAAGAGGTAGAGTTGTCATAGGTGCTCTAAGTACTAGTGAGAGGACCGAGGGCTCATAAATCACGGACACTGGTACTCTAAGTACGGATGGAGACTGGATATAAGGAACTTCAGATTGGAATTTCATATCCAATAAAGAGTTAATCTCAGCATATGTGGTGTCCTTAACAGTACTAACTAAAGAGGTATCAGATGAAGTTTAAGAAATTGATCACCAAAACCTGAAGATACCGATAAGCTAGAGCTTGTTGGAGGAAGTTCGGATTTCTAGGCATCCCCCTTTACTTCTTCAGTCTTTCCAGCATCCGTCTTTGCCGCATCAGTATATTCTTCATCACCGTTCCCAAATTCTTCAACTTCAGCATTTGTCATCTCTTCATCCTTATCGTCATTAACTTGTTCAACACCGTGTACAAACTGCTCATCAGTTTCTTCATCATCAGTCATTTCAAGATCGATACTTTTATCATCATTAGTATCATCTTTCTTCTCTTCCTCTTCATCAAAATCTATCCAGTAAACTTCTTCATCATCATCTTGATCTTCTTCCGAGTATTCACTCTCTTGTTCAGATTCCTACTCAAGAATGACTTTTTCTTCAGATGTAACCTTTTCTTCATCTGGAACCCCTAGTTTAGTACCAGTTCTTTCACTTTAGGTTGCAGGGATGACTGTGGACTCATCTGGAACCCCTAGTGAAACTATAACACCCCGTGTTTTAGGGTCATTTATGACGTCAATAAATTCACTAGTTATTTTTAGTATTGTACGCGTTTACTTTAAAATCGTAATCGTTAAGTTAAATCGCGTAAGCTAAAAATTATCGTTCAATGTAAACGGGCATCAAACAATTAAATGTTTACATCAAGCAAGTGTTAAGTAATTTTTTTGAGGATAATTATTAACCTTGTTCATTTTATTTTTATTGAATACGTAAAGTGTTTACGTTTCGCAATAAAATGCGTTTAGGCATTCCTGGAACCACCAAAACTTTTCTACGCTTCAACAAATACCCACAATTATACCCAATACCCAAAATTTACAAAATAACATCACAGATAAGCCTATATGGCTAGATATATAAGTGACCATACAAGAAAATATCTTACAAAACACTTTCCTTAAATTTCATGGGATGTTCTCTACTTTTAGGAACCAAGACTCATTTTTCCTTACTAACTCAAATAGTGAAATGGACCAAGACCAAAGACTTCCTAGATTTCCTCTACATGCTCCTTGACTAAGTCTTATGATATATAATACAAGCAACTTGGAGAGAAACACATACACATATCATTTTCATAGTGAAAAACATACTCTTTCTCTCTTTCTTTGCCTAAACCCACGGCCAAACCTAAAACAACATATAAATCCATACCAAATTTATTTACAACATTTACACACATTCCTACATGATATCTAAGGTAATCTAAAGTGTTTAGAAGGATTGGTTTAAGCATTTACTAGGGTTAAGCAAGGATAAAGCAAGATTAGGGTTTTGGTTGAGATTAGGGTTTTTAAGTCTTGCAAGTTAGGGTTTGGTTGCTAAACAAGGGTTTAGCTCTTGTTTTTCATCACCACACATCATATTAAGGTCATCTAAAACTCTTAATATCTTTACTTTTATGATTTTATGCATATATATGTTCTATGTAGTTAATCACCATTTAGGAAATGTTTTAACATGTAAAATGGAGTTTTTACTTGTGATCATGCTTTGATAAACTTTTTCACATGTTATATGGATGTTAATATTATGTTATAATAGAAATATAAGTATTGTATCATGTTGGTTTAAGTGTAAAAAGTGTATTTATAAACTAGTAAGTAAAAGTTACTAAAAAAAGTTTATGATTTAAGAGCATTGTTAAGGACTTGTGATTCTTGGACATTTTTGGACAATGATGGACTTAAAGACCCTAGGAATGTAATACATGTGCTGTATAGTGTTGTAAAGGATTTGTAACAAAGTGGCTAAACAAGAAAGTTATAAAATCAAGCCTAAACATGTTTTTATGAAAAACATCAAAACTTTATGTTTTAATTCGACACATAAACAATTTGTTTTATGTTTTTATAAAGTAGTACGTCTCATGACGATTCAAAAAAGGTAAGAAACTCAAAAAACAGATTAATAACGAAGAAGATAAGTAGTTTTCGATTTATATGTTAATTAAACACGTTATAAAAGAAATTTTATAAAAACAAGTTATAAAATACTTCTGATATATAAAGTTTATTATTTTTCACAGATCACACATATTTTTAGGATTCCAAAACAATAATAATCGTAATTTTTTTTATCAATAACGAAGGAGTTATGAATTACGCGAGTTTATATACTTAAAGGTATAAAAATACTTTTATAAAACTATTTTTATAAAAGTTGTTGTTCATCTCAGACATGAACATTTTGAAAACACCATTAATATGATAGAACTTTTAGTAACAAAGACGTGCTCAAAAGAATCGCTAAAAACGGAGCTATAACGAATAAAATACAACATTTACGGGTTTTACGATAACTAAAGCTATAAAAATAAATTTATAAACTGTCATCAACAATAAAAAGTACTGTTCACCGGTAGGTCAAAAATATGAAAATGTAATATTTTGATACCTCGTCTTTATACAAAACTGTGGACATAAGAAACGTAAGAAACGGGCTTAAAACGAAGAAATTGCGTCGTTTTTACTATTGAGATGTTTATAAATGTTTTTACTTTATAAATATGATTTCACAAACACGATTAGATGGTGATGTAGCTATATAGAATTGTATATGGTATTAGTTAATCAAAGTGCTTAGTACTTATATGACCTACGTTTAATTAGGTTGCATTCCGTCATTTCCGTAACGCATTTTCTGTTGTATTTGGATTGTCATTAACTCAAGGTGAGTTCATAGCCCCACGTTTTACCTTTCAATGATTTACAAGTTTTGGGGTGAGAAACATATGCATGTTTTACAATTGGACGCAAGTGGACATTTCACATTTACGATTACGTGTTTGCCTAAGTAGCGATAACCTATCTGAGCCCATTATCATGAACTAATTACTGTTGTGAGCGCGAATGTTATAAATAGATCTATTTGGGATTGACATCCCCGTTTCGGACAACGAACGTATACCATGTCGGACATAAGTTATTGCGGGTTAGAACATCATCTCGGGCAATGTTGGCAATTTATATTGCAATTCATACATGTCGAGCTTCAGTGTCATGGGCTTAGGGAAACGTAATTACATTTTATGATGTTTGCATCTGTTGCATTATCATGGGGAAATCTTGCGGTCCTACATTATACATTTTATAAACCTATGAATTCACTCAACAATATGTTGACGTTTTAAGCAATGTTTTTCAGGGGATCAATAAGGCACGAGGTGCAAGGGATACATTGGTGGTTTTGATTTGGATGTCATGCATTAAAGATTTTGTCGCATTACATTTTGTATATCTGTTATGGGCTAGAAATCTTTGTATTTTGAACAAGTGAAGCTTCGGGCTTTTGTAACAAACAATTTGTTAAATCCAATGTATCAGTTTTAAATGGCTTTTAATGGTCGTTCTTATATATATCTTGTGTTATTGATCTATGAAGTACCACCCCCAACCCATATTCCGCTGTGACCCAATTTGGGGGTGTTACAGATTGGTATCAGAGCCAAGATTATAGAGAACCAGGTCAAATGTTTTTGCTGGACTATAACCGTTTTCAAACATTGCATTTATACAAAGGGATTCTCACGGGACATATATACATACACTACTTGTTGCATTAGTTGGTTAAGACTAGATGGATTTAGGATTGATATACATGTTATGGTATAAATGTATATTACTATAAGAGTCTTATATTAAATACTAATATAAGCTATTTTGGATTTTCAGATACAGTCATGTCGGATTCTGAGGATTCCACAGTTACATACACCACTGTGTCTAGTCCATTTGGAGGGATGTCAGAAATCGGATCTCCGGGGGTCGATGGACTACCCGTGATGCCAGAGGATCCATATGCATATGTGGTAGCTGCTTTTCAGGCCCCGAAATCTCCTGATTATGTGCCGGGTCCTGAGTACCCACCTTCACCAGACTTTGTTCCAGAGCCAGTTTATCCAGAGTTCATGCCACTAGAGGATGAGGTACTCCCAACTGAAGAGCTACCCCTACCTGCTGCTCTCTCACCCACTGCTGATTCGCCAGGCTATGTTCCTGAGTCAAATCCTGAGGAGGATCTGGAGGAGGATGATGATGAGGACCTTGAGGAGGATCCTGCCGATTATCCTGCCGACGGAGGAGACGATGGCGATGATGATGATGAGTCATCCGATGATAACGAGGATGAGGATGTTGATATTGAGGGGGATGAGGAGGAGGAGGAGGAGCACCCAGCTCCTGCCGACTCTACAGCTGTTGCTTTACCAGTTGTTGATCAGGCCCCATCTGCTGAGGAGACTAAGCCGTTTGAGATCGACGAGTCTGCGGCCACACCACCACCACATCCTGCATACCGGGTTACTGCTAGGATATCGATCCGAGATGAGCCACCTACACCATTTTGGTCAGATACGTAGGTTGCCAGACTCCTTGCTATACCTACTCCACGACCATCACCACTTTGCCCATGGTCATCACCGCTGCCTCAGATTCCTTCTCCACCACTACCCCCAATACTATCACTACCCTTACCTGTATCATCTCCACCACCTCCTAGTCCTATTCGTTCATTGGGTTATCGAGCTGCAATGATCTGGCTGAGAGCTGAGGCCCCATCTACTTCATATTTACCACTGCCACATATCATACTCTCCCACACCAGAGCAGATACACCATCGTCAAGTACCCCACCATCGGGGACACCACCACTTTTACCCATACCACTACCTACTTCATCACCACCTTTGCATCTACTCTCTACTGACCGTAGAGCAGACAGACCCGAGGTTACCTTACCGCCTCGGAAGAGGTTATGTATTGCTCCCGGTCCAAGATATGAGGTAGGAGAGAGCTCGTATGCCCCTACTGCTAGACCTCCTCGAGGTATTAGGATGGACTATGGTTTTGTTGCTATCATGAACAGGGAGATTATGCGGGATCTAGAGAGAGATGTCAGTTATGGGATCATCGACACTTGGGATGAGATGCCAGTAGACATGCTAGGGGCACCAACGACTAATGACACAGAGGTGGGTCGACAGATGACAGAGTTTACCACTAGGGTTAGACAAGACACAAATGAGATCTATATGAGGTTGGATGATGAGCAGTCTGAGCGACAGCTGATGGCTGGTCGGCTCAACATGCTGTATAGGGATAGGCATGCACATGCTCGTACTGTTAGGCTCATAGAGGCTGAGGCCAGGATGTCTCAAGAGGCTTGGGGATGATCCATGGATACGAGTAACCTTGCGCTTGCAGAGGTTATGTCATTACGTACTCAGGTGGTAGCATAGTAGGCAGTGATTACAGAGTTACAGGTAGTGGACCGCAGGAGACAGGCGATGATTACAGAGTTGCTGGCAGCAGACCGCAGGAGACAGGCACAATTCATTGAGGCACTAGAACTGCTAAAGAGGCTTCAGACCCAGATGACAGAGTTTGAGAGGTAGCAAGGACCCGCTAAAGGTCCTGCACAGCCAAATGCACCAGAGGAGGCTGGTAACAGTTCATAGATCTTGTTATGGCTAGTTATTTTATACAGCCTACTAAGTATTACGGGTTAAATCCCGGCTAGTAAGGCTTTAGGTTGTTTATATTTCTTTTGTAATCTAATCGATGTGATCATTTTGTATCTGAAACAATTCATGTATGTCTTCCAGATGTTATATATGGAATGGTGGTATTCTGTCATGTTTGTAATTGAATTTATTATGAATGAATGTTGATTTAGTTACACCATTATTAATTTCAATTCAGTTGTGCATTTTACTGTGTGATGTGATCTCACTTTATTTATTGTGTATATGTCATGTCATGGTTATGATTTTATGAAATCTAACGGGTATTATATTTTCTTGTGATTGAAGAAAATGGCACCAAAAAGAACCACGAAGTCAAACACAGCCCCATAAACAACCAACACCACATCTGTCACTAATGCCCAGCTTCAGGCAATGATTAACCAAGGCGTTACTGCTGCTTAGGCAGCAAGTGATGCTGACAGAAATACGAATGGCGTTGATAGCCATATTTTAGGAGCGGGTGTTAGAAGGACAAAACGAACTACCCATGAATGTACTTACACTGACTTTCTCAAATGTCAACCATTAAACTTCAAAGGCATGGAAGGAGTTGCTGGTCTATCTCAATGGTTTGAAAGAATGGAGTCTGTTTTCCACATCAGTAATTGTACAGTTGAGAATCAAGTCAAGTTTGCTAATTGAACTCTCCATTCAGTTGCTTTAACATGGTGGAACACCCATGTTAAGACAGTCAATTATGATGCCGCTTACGGTATGCCTTGGAAAACACTCATGAAAATGATGACTGACAAATACTGTCCTCGAAATGAAATCAAGAAACTAGAAATGGAGATTTGGGATCTGAAGATGAAGGGTACTGACTTGACAAGTTATACGCAATGCTTTCAGGATTTGGCTTTGTTGTGCGAGAGGATGTTTCCCAAAGAATCTGATAAAAATGAAAAATATGTCGGTGGTCTTCCCGACATGATTCATGGGAGTGTAGTGGCGTCTAAACCAAAGACAATGCAAGATGTAGTTGAAATCGCAACCGATATGGATAAGAAAATCCGCACTTTTACTGAACGCCAGACAGAGAGTAAAAAGAAGTTTGAGGACACCTCAAGGAACACTCATAACCAATAACAACAATAGAACAAGAGGCAGAACACTGGCAGGGATTATACTGAAAGGACTGGTGAAAAGAAACAATACAGGGGATCTAAACCCCTATGCTCAAAAAGCAAACAATCACCAGATAAGGTACCCATGTGCTCCCAAATGCCACAAATGCAACAAAGTTGGCCATTTTGCCCGTGACTGTAGGAGTACAGAAAATGTTGACAATGCTAACAATTAGAAGGGCATTGGGTTGGGTCAGAAGCCTACTTGCTATGAGTGTGGAGTTCAGGGACATTTTAAGAGGGAATGTCCAAAGCTGATGAACAACAACAACCGTGGTAACTAAGTTGGAGGTGGCAATGCTCCAGCCAAAGTGTATGCGGTAGGGCATGCGGGGACAAACCCAGACTCCAACGTCGTGACGGGTACATTCCTTCTAAACAACCGCTATGCTTCTTTCTTATTCGATACTGGTGCTGGTAGGAGTTTTGTGTCTACTGCATTTAGCTCCCAAATTGATATCACACCGACTGCATTAGATCACTATTATGACGTTGAACTAGCCGACAGGAGAATAATTAAGTTGAACACTATCCTTAGGGGTTGTACGTTAAACATCCTGAACCACCCATTCAACATAGACTTAATACCCGTAGAACTTGGTAGTTTCGACGCTATAATTGGTATGGATTGGTTGGTAAATTACCAAGCAATCATTGTGTGTGCCGAGAAGATCATTCGTATCCCCTAGGGAAATGAAACTCTAATCGTTCACGGTGACGGAAGCAACCGGGGAAACGAGGCTCGTCTGCACATTATCTCGTACACCAAAACACAAGAATACATGCTAAAAGGATGTCTAGTTTTTTTGGCAAACGTTACTACAAAGGAGACGGAAAACAAGTCAGAGAAGAAGCGACTTGAGGACGTACCGATAGTTTGAGATTTTCCTGATGTATTCCCTGAGGACTTGCCGAGTCTTCCTCCGACTCGACAAGTCGAATTTCAATTCGATCTGATACCTGGTGCTATACCTGTAGCCCGGGCAACTTATCGATTAGCACCTTCTAAAATGAAAGAGTTGTCGGAGCAACTGAAAGAACTATCTGACAAGGGCTTTATAAGACCCAGTTCCTCACCTTGGGGAGCTCTAGTTTTGTTTGTCAAAAAGAAGGATGGATCATTTTGAATGTGTATCGACTATCGGGAACTGAACAAGCTTACAGTGAAGAATCGTTATCCACTCCTAAGGATCGACGATTTGTTTGATCAACTACAAGGATTTAGTGTTTATTCTAAGATAGACCTGCAATCAGGTTATCACCAGCTTCGAGTATGGGAAGAGGATATTCTAAAAATGGCATTCAAAACTCGGTATAGTCATTACGAGTTCCAAGTTATGCCATTTGGCTTGACGAATGCACCAGCGGTATTTATGGATCTTATGAACCGCGTGTGCAAGCCATTTTTGGATAAATTTGTGATTGTCTTCATTGAAGATATCCTTATCTACTCCAATAACAAGAAGGAGCGTGAAGAACATCTTAAGGCAGTTCTGGAATTGCTTAAGAAAGAGAAGTTGTATGCTAAGTTCTCTAAATGTGAATTTTGGATTCCTAAGGTACAATTTCTTGGCCACGTGATTGATAGTCAAGGCATTCACGTGGACCCTGCCAAAATAAAATCCATAAAGGACTGGGAATCCCCTAAGACGCCAACGGAGATTCGCTAATTCTTAGGTCTTGCTGGGTATTACCGAAGATTCATCGAAGGATTTTCGAAGATTGCCAAGTCAATGACCAAGCTTACTTAGAAAGGAGTTAAGTTCGATTGGGGAGACAAACAGGAAGCCGCTTTCCAGTTATTAAAGAAGAAGTTGTGCAGTGCGCCAATTCTAGCTTTACCTGAGGGAAGCAAAGATTTTGTAGTCTATTGTGATGCGTCGCATAAGGGATTGGGTGTTGTATTAATGCAAAGAGATAAAGTAATTTCTTATGAATCACGCCAATTAAAATTTCATGAGAAGAACTATAAAACTCATGATTTGGAACTTGGATCGGTAGTGTTTTCTCTGAAACTTTAGAGACACTATTTGTACGGAACCAAGTGTACGGTGTTCACGGATCACAAGAGTGTACAACACATTCTTAATCAAAAAGATCTGAATATGAGGCAACGTCATTGGTTAGAACTGCTCAGTGATAACGACTATGAGATCCGTTACCACCTGGGGAAAGCGAATGTTGTTGCTGATGCTTTGAGCAGGAAGGAGCGGAGAAAACCATTAAGAGTTCGAGCCTTAGTAATGGCTATTGGCTTGGATCTTCTTAAACAAATCCTGAATGCTCAGACTAAAGCACGAAAACCAAAGAACATCAAGAACGAAGATGTTGGAGGCATGTTGGTTGAAATTCTAAGGATCCGAAGAAATTTAGAATGGAAAAGTTGGAACCTCGTATGGATGGAACTCTATGCTTCAATGGCAGGAGTTGGTTACCATGTTATGGTGACTTGAGGACTGTGATTATGCATGAGTCCCACAAGTCAAAATATTCTATCCATCCGGGTTCTGACAAAATGTATCAGGACATGAAGAAGCTATATTGGTAGTCCAATATGAAGGCCAACATCGCCACCTATGTTAGCAAATGTCTGACGTGTGCCAAGGTTAAGGTAGAACATCAAAGGCCATCAGGATTGTTGGTGAAACCCTATATACCTCAATGGAAGTGGGATAACATCACTATGGATTTTGTCACGAAGCTTCCTAAGTCGTCACAAGGCTACGACATCATTTGGGTGATTGTCGACTGACTCACTAAGTTTGCAATCTTTGTACCGATGAGGAAAACTGATCCTCTAGAGAGACTGGCAAGAATGTACATAAAGAAAGTGGTCACGAGGCATGGAATCCTAATCTCAATTATTTGTGATCGTGACCCTAGATTCACATCAAACTTCTGGAGGTCACTTCAAAAAGCTTTGGGTACTAACTTGGACATGAGTACTGCATATCATCCGCAAACTGACGGACAAAGCAAGAGGACTATTCAAACTCTCGAGGATATGCTGCGTGCCTGTGCGATCAACTTTGGAAGGAGTTGGGTTAACCATTTTCCATTAGTCAAGTTCTCGTATAACAATAGCTATCACACTAACATCAAGGCTGCACCATTTGAAGCACTTTACGGTCGAAAGTGTCGTTCACCTGTATGCTGGGCCGAGGTTGGACAAGTACAACTCACGGGTCCGGAGATAGTTTAAGAAAAAACAGAGAAGATCATCTAGATCAAGCAATGGATGCAAGTCGCTCGTGATAGGCAAAAGAGTTACGCCAATCTAAAGCATAAACCGATAGACTTCCAAGTTGGGGATAAAGTTATGCTTAAAGTTTCGCCTTGGAAAGGGGTCGTATATTTTGGCAAACGGGGGAAGTTGAACCCTAGGTACGTTGGACCATTCAAGGTGTTGGAAAAGGTTGGATTTGTTTCTTACAAGCTTGAGCTTCCGCAAGAGATGAGCAGGGTTAATAATGCATTTCATGTATCCAACTTGAAGAAGTGCTATGCCAACGAACCTTTAGCCGTTCCGTTGGATGGACTTCACTTTGATGACAAGCTTCAATTTGTCGAGGAGCCAGTAGAAATTATGGACCGTGAAGTTAAAAGGTTGAAGCAAAGCCGCATTCTAATAACCAAGGTTCGATGGAACTCTAGGAGAGGTCCTGAGTTTACATGGGAACGAGAAGATCAATTCAGGAAGAAATATCCACACCTCTTCACAAAGACCACACCGTCGTCAAGTGCCGCATCTTAAGCCTTGAGAACAAGGCTCATTTAACGGGGTAACTATAACACCCGTGTTTAGGTCATTACGACGTCCATAAATCACTAGGTTATTCTTTTAGTTTATGTAACCTTTTTTACTTTAAAATCGTAATCGTTAAGTTAAATCGCGTAAGCTAAAAATTATCGTTCAATGTAAACGGGCATAAAACAATTAAATGTTTACATCAAGCAATTGTTTTAAGTAATTTTTTTGAGGATAAGTAATTAACCTTGTTCCATTTTATTGTTAATTGATAGGTAAAAGTACGTTTCGTGATAAAATGCGTTTAGGCATTCTCGGAACCACCAAAACTTTTCTACGCTTCAACAAATACCCATAATTATACCCAATACCCAAAATTTACAAAATAACATCACAAATAAGCCTATATGGCTGGATATAAAAGTGAGCATACAAGAAAATATCTTACAAAACACTTTCCCTAAATTTCATAGGATGATCTCTACTTTTAGGAACCAAGACTCATTTTTCCTTGCTAACTCAAATAGTGAAATTGACCAAGACCAAAGACTTCCTAGATTTCCTCTACATGCTCCTTGACTAAGTCTTATGATATATAATACAAGCAACTAGGAGAGAAACACATACACATATCATTTTCATAGTGAAAAACATACTCTTTCTCTCTTTCTTTACCTAAACCCACGACCAAACCTAAAACAACATACAAATGAATACCAAATTTATTTACAACATTTAAACACATTCCTACATGATATCTAAGGTAACCTAAAGTGTTTAGAAGGATTGGTTTAAGCATTTACAAGGGTTAAACAGGGATAAAGCAAGATTAGGGTTTTGATTGAGATTAGGTTTTTCAAGTCTTACAAGTTAGGGTTTGGTTGCTAAACAAGGGTTTAGCTCTTGTTGTTCATCACCACACATCATATTAAGATCATCTAAAACTTTTAATATCTTTACTTTTATGATTTTATGCATATATATGTTCTATGTAGTTAATCACCATTTAGGAAATGAATTAACATGTAAAATGGACTTTTTACTTGTGATCATGCTTGGATAAACTTTTTCACATGTTATATGGATGTTAATATTATGTCTTAATGGAAAACTTGGAAATATATATATATATTTCCAA
Source organism: Tanacetum coccineum (assembly GCA_026074375.1). Taxonomy (NCBI): domain Eukaryota; kingdom Viridiplantae; phylum Streptophyta; class Magnoliopsida; order Asterales; family Asteraceae; genus Tanacetum; species Tanacetum coccineum. The sequence continues at coordinate 40,752 of BQNB010008244.1, forward strand.
GTTTTCTTTATGATTTAAGAGCATTGTTAAGGACTTATGATTCTTGGACATTTTTGGACAATTATGGACTTAAGGACCCTAGGAATGTAATACATGTGTTATATATTGTTGTAAAGGATTTGTAACAAAGTGGCTAAACAAGAAAGTTATAAAATCAAGCCTAAACATGTTTTTTATGAAAAACATCAAAACTTTCTGTTTTAATTCGACACATAAACTATTTATTTTATGTTTTTATAAGATATTACATCTCATGACGATTCCAAAAAGGTAAGAAACTCAAAAAACGGATTAATAACGAAGAAGATATGTAGTTTACGAGTTATACGTTAATTAAACGCGTTATAAAAGACATTTTATAAAAACAAGTTAAAAAATACTTCAGATATATAAATTTTATTATTTTTTTCAGATCACACATATTTTTAGGATTCCAAAACAATAAGAATCATAATTCTTCGATCAATAACGAAGGAGTTATGAATTACGCGAGTTTATATACTTAAATGTGCAAAAATACTTTTATAAAACTATTTTTATAAAAGTTACTGTTCATCCCAGACATAACAATTTAAAAACACCATTAATATGATAGAACTTTTGATAACAAATACGTGCTTGAAAGAATCGCTAAAAACGGAGCTATAACGAATAAAATACGACATTTACGGGTTTTACGATAACTAAAGCTATAAAAATAAATTTATAAACTGTCATGAACTGTAAAAAGTACTGTTCACCAGTAGGTCAAAAATATGAAAATGTAATATTTTGATAACTCGTCTCTATATGAAAGCGTAGACATAAGAAACGTAAGAAACAGGCTTAAAATGAAGAAATTGCGTCGTTTTTACTATTGAGATATTTATAAACGTTTTGACTTTATAAATATGATTTCACAAACACGATTAGATGGTGATGTAGCTATATAGAATTATATATGGTATTAGTTAATCAAAGTGCTTAGTACTTATACGACCTACGTTTAATTAGGTTGCATTCCGTCATTTTCGTGACCCATTTTCTGTTGTATTTGGATTGTCATTAACTCAAGGTGAGTTCATAGCCCCACGTTTTACCTTTTAATGATTTACAAGTTTTAGGGTGAGAAACATATGCATGTTTTACAATTGGACGCAAGTGGACATTTCACATTTACGATTACGTGTTTGCCTAAGTAACGATAACCTATCTGAGCCCGTTATCATGAACTGTCAATTACTGTTGTGAGCACGAATGTTATAAATAGATCTATTTGGGATTGACATCCCCATTCAGGTGAGTCATGCTCACTGTGCCGGTTTGCCGAACAATGAACGTATACCATGTCGGACATAGGATGTTGCGGGTTAGAACATCATCACGGGCAATGTTGGTAATTTATATTGCAATTCATACATGTCGAGCTTCAGTGTCATGAGCTTAGGGAAACGTAATTATATTTTATGATGTTTGCATCTGTTGCATTATCATGGGGAAATCTTGCGGTCCTACGTTACACATTTTATAAACCTATGAATCCACTCAACAATATGTTGACGTTTTAAGCAATGTTTTTCAGGGGATCAATAAGGCACGAGGTGCAAGGGATACATTGGTGGTTTTGATTTGGATGTTATGCATTAAAGATTTTATCTCATTACATTTTGTATATCTATTATGGGCTAGAAATCTTTGTATTTTGAACAAGTGAACAAGTGAAGCTTCGGGCTTCTGTAACAAACAATTTGTTAAATCTAATGTATCAGTTTTAAATGGCTTTTAATGATCGTTCTTATATAAATCTTGTGTTATTGATCTATGAAGTACCACCCCAACCCATATTCCGCTGCGACCCAATTTAGGGGTGTTACAGAAACACCAGTTCCTTTATTTAAGCCTCTAGTGCCTGGCTGTCTCCTGCTGGTTTTCTTGCTTTCTTTGAGAGCTTGCATAATATCTGCAGCTTCTTGCTCTTTAGGAGTTAAAGATTAAACACCCTTGAGTTTAAGCTTTGAAGTGGCCGGTTTTGAATTTGGAGCACTTGAAGTGTCTTAAATGACTACACCCCTTGTACTTCTACTACCAGTCTTTTTCTTAGTAGGTTCGGGTTCAGATTCAATCATAATCCTTGCATGAGTAGCATGGACTTGCCTTGTAACTTCCTCTTCTGCAGCTTCAATTAAGCTGGTAGATTTACCTAATTCCAAAGCGACATCTGGATCAGGAATGATGTTGTCAGCTGCAGAAATTATGACTTTCTTCTTTACCACTCTTCTACTAGCAATTCTCTTTCTGGCTGGTTCTAAGTCAGACTCTTCAGACGCTTCGACATCTGCCACAGGAGTATCTGAAGTCTTCTTCCCTTGTGAACCTTTTCCTCTGCTCTTCTTAGGATGAATTTGACCAGTTGAGTATTTGAGGAACATTTGATAAGATTCTGATCGTTTAATTGCATCATTTAACATCATATCAGGAATAGGTAGTCCATATACGTGATAGTCTTCTCCAATTCTGAAAACTTGAGTCTGCTTACAATACCATCATCCTTGATTGTATGATAGTGCTGAAACTTGAGGTTGGAGAGAGACTTGTTTTGCGAGAGGAAGTGATTGATGATGAATCTGGAAAGCAAAGTCTTCCCAAATCAGCTCAGGATAGTCGACATTTTCTCTATAGAAATGCCCCATAGTATGTCAATTATCAATTTTCTCAGTTGGTCATTGCTTGCAGTCTTCCCAGAGAGACACTTGTTGATAATGGCTGCCAGAGTTCTCCATGGCTGATGCATGTGATCCATATACATGTTGGTATACTTATGTAGTGGACCTTTATAGCCAAGGGTCAATAAGGAAGGTGAGGGTAGCATCATCATCTTGTATTGTACCTCAGTAAATTCTCCACCTTCAACTCTTGGACAGATATCCAGAATCTTTATAAAGACTTCAGCATCGACAATGCACTTCTTGTTGGCCAAAAGGAATTCATAAGATTCCGAGTCTTTGACCTTCTTGATGGTGTACCAGAACTGCTGCATAATGATTTCAGGGACTTCTGCAGTGATAGTAAATGCCTTGAAGCACGTGGAATTCTTGATTACATCAATGACAACTTGAAATGTTTCTTCCTTTTGTTGCAAAGTGGTTTTCAGTCTAACATTGGTAGAGCTTATCTTGACCTTCTCAGTAGATAGAACCCATTTTTCATCACGAGCAACAACTTGTTGAGTTTCTTGTACATTTATGATTCTGCTTAAGAATTAACCAATAGAGTTTATATATACAAAAAATATATTTTACTGACTAATTTGGTTATCCTTGACGATATGATTGATTTAGAAATATGCTATGATTAGGTTTCATCAAAACTTGACTGTATTAAGACACTCTAAGAATTAGTTAACTAAGGTCAATAGTCAAAGTCAACTAATAAAGTCAACAAGACAAGTCCAAGAGAACTCAGGACACACATTCAAACAGAGGGCAAGTAATACACATTTAATTGGAACACAGATGAACTAAGATATAAAAAACAAATATTACACAAATTTTAGAAAAATTTGGGCAGAGTTTCTTTTCATAAAATGTCATATTTAGCTTGGTTTATGTTCCTGTCATGTTTCGCATAGTTAACATATTTCGCATGGCAATATCTAGACATATTTCACATGGCTTACGACTAAACAAATTTCGCATGGCATGACACAAACATATTTCGCATGGCAAGACACAAACATATTTCGCATGGCATGACACAAACATATTTCGCATACCATATACCTACATGTTTTGCTTGATTCATACTTAACATATTTTGCATGCATATCAAACTTCTTTACTAAGGTTTTACCAATCAAAAACCTTCAAGAAATTCTTACACATATCACACATCAATCATTCTCTTCAAAGAAATTATTACCACTAGATTTAAACAACAATTTTGAGTTCGATAGAGTAAATTCAAATTCACGACAAGGAGAAACACATGACAATCTCTATAATGAACATCTAGGGGACAAATATCATGCAATGAGGACAAGAAACGCTTAACCAACACATGAAGCACATCTCATAAACATTCAAAATGACATATTCAAGATTTCCGAACCTAGGACACTACAATTCCAAGCAAAAGAGATCTTAAGGAACAAAAACTATTTCCAAAGGCATAAGAATGCTATAGTGAAGCTAATGAACACAAACCCACAAACTAATTCACATTAACACTTGTTTCGCATCATTTAACCACACAAAAATCATTGGATCTCACACATATGTTATAGATATCGAAAACTGTTTCTCACAAGACTTAGACGCACCCTAACGAACAAAACCTCTCAATTAATTAAACAAAACCTCTACTTTTTACTTATGAACCCTAATTCGATTTATAGCGATTTACGAGTGCAAAAAGGTGATTTAGTCTAATTCCTTTTACTTAAGTAATGTTAAAGAGATAATGAACGTATAAAAGTGTACCTTTAACCTTGAAAACGGGTTTTGATTTTGATGTATGAAGGTAGCGAAATGTGTTTTGAGGGAGAATAGGTGCGTTTGGTTTTGTAAATAAGAAAAAAGTGTGTGCGATTTGTGTAAACAAGGGGGTATAACCGGTTAGCTTTCAAAAAATGGCAACTATGGACCTTGTGCTTTATTACTTCTTCTATTTTATTTTAGACTTATTCCTCAGACAAAATAAGTTATAGAAATGACATAATAAGCCCCTAAAGATGCAAACTTTAGAATTGAAGTCCTATATTTTGCCATTTAATCTGTAAAAATTAGATCCAATAACATCTTAAGACCTTTTTTGAATTACAACTGATTTTAACTCCCCTTTAATTGATGATCCGTTATAGTTAAAACACTTTTTCCTGTTTATTCCGGGATGACTTTTTACAAGATCATTTTTTGAAAGAATTTGACTATTTCTCCCACTCAATTAATATCCCGTTTTCTATTTAAAGAGCTGTAGACATTATTTGAGTGATAGAAAATTATTTTAAAATCGTTTCCGATGAGAAAATGATATGTTTAATTATTTTTCAAAAACAACACCAATAAAAAACAAGATTTCTCTCGTTTTACATAAATAAATGCACTGACACGCACACCTATTTGAGTAGATAGCACGGGTTGTGTTGCAAAGTAAACACAAGCCTTTGAATGAATATGAGGTAATTCATTCCCGAGAAAAATGAATTTCCCGTTGTGAGGTCAAGTTTTCTTTTTGGCGAAATATTTGCCTTTAAGTTGAAGACCGGGTTGCAATATGAAATAATAGCAAACCATTTGACATGTTTTTAAAACAATTTGAACTTCTGCTCGAACTTCATTTACAACCTCGTATCAATATTAAATAACATTTCTATGGCCGTAAATGTTATCGATTTCCAGAAGACATGTCATGAACACCATATTTTTATTTTTCTGATTTTTTAATTTTGTATTTTCTTTTTATGGTTTTATATTTTTCTATTTTCTTTTAGAAAAGTTTATATAAAACGAAAAATATTTTTTGGTTTTTCTGATTTTCTTAGATACATATGATGCAGAGGATATGTGAAAAGTTTACCACCATTACTTCTCCTCTTCGTCTGCCAACTTTTTCAAAGTCTCAGGAGACATACTTCTCATACCAAGCTTGTTGATGAGAAATTTAAATCGTTCTCTTACTAAAGGCTTAGTGAAAATGTCTGCCAACTGATACTCTGTTTTGACAAAATATAGCTCAACCACCCCATTCTCCCTTGTCCATGTATTTAGATTCTTTTTCTTTACATTCTGTTTTGAAAACTGTTAATGTTGTGGATAAAGATTCGTTTTCTTTGACATGATTAGAAATATTTTGTTTAAGTGTATCGATCTCCTGCTGAAAAGACATAAACTTTGCATTTCTATTCCGAATTAGGTCATCCATTTGAGAATCTATTAATTTTTCATGTTTGTTTAAATCTACATTTTGTGTTTGTTTAAAAATGGCGACACGTTCTTTGTATCTCTCAAGCTCAGCGGTTAAAGATTCATTTATCATTTTATTTGTCTGATTTTCCTTATCTAAATTAGCTACATGATTAGTCATTTGTTCAACCAAATATAGAACCAATAAATCATTTGGTGTAGAAGAATTAGTATCCCGAATACCCGCATCTTGTGATTCCTGCAGATATTGAGTGTAAGGAATGATATTACTATAACTAGTCGGCTGGGTTTAAGGCATTGTAGAAGGTATCAAGTTGATGCAATTCGGTAAAACCATGATGAGGGCATGCACGAAGGAGATCTTTGTAACAGTCCCATGCCTCATGAAACGATTCATCAAAACGTTGTGGAAAGTTGGAAATTTCATTTTAGAGATTTGTCGTTCTTGAGGGAAGAAAGAATTCATTTATGAATTTGGAAACAAGATCTTCCCAAGTGAGAATACAACGAGGGGGTTCTTTTTCGAGCCAACGACGGGCTGCCCTCGCAAGAGAGAATGGAAAAAGCATAAGCTTAATCGCTGAATTAGGCACATCCTTGTATTTTATTGTGGAAGTTATTTTGGTAAACCAACGAATGTGATAATGAGGATTGTCTTTCTCAGTCCGAGAATTGGTCGAAGTCATCATATTAATGATACTATGCTTGAGCTCGAAATTCTCAGCGAGAATTGGTGGAACCACAATTGCCTCTAGATAACTCTCGGTGGGTGCACGAAGTAATTCTGCCATAGTACGTTGATCGGCCATCGTATCTAAGGGAGATTCTTCAAGAGAAAAAGGTTGCTTTGAAATTTATTTTAATAACGGACAATGAGATAAGACAACTTAAACCTAATAATCAACAAGCTTCACGGTAGCTCTCTAAAAGAAAAACGCACAAAGGAGCGGAGGAGTAGGAAAGCGCGAAGCTATTAAAAACCTTCTCCTTTAGGGTCGTAGTTCCTCGGAACAACCCTCCTTATACCCCTCTTATAGTTTGTTTAACTTTCAAAGGTGAGCCGTACCTCGCAAGTGACACAAAAGGCAAGTTTTTGATCTTTGGTTTGGGAACTTATTAATGATAATACTCAAAGTTGAGAGTATTATATAATTGATTCATTTTATTTATATATAAGGACAACTTTTTATATTTTTGATTTTTCTTGTCTTACATATATAATAATAAAAAAGAAAAAGAAAATATTTTTGTATTTTTTTATTTTAATAAGAAAATAAGCAAAATAACTTCACATGGAATGATCTTCAAAGCACTAATTGTCAAACGTCAGAAACGACAATCGTCTTATACTCCTCCCCGGCAGCGGCGCCAAAAATTTATTTCAAACTTTAGGTATATATAAATAATAATACTACTTATATTAACCAAACCAAATCAAGTAACCCTTGAAAAGGTTTAAAGAAAGAAAATCAATGAAATCCGAGTAGTATATGATATTCCCTAGTCGTTTTTCCCAACGAGGAGTGTAAATTTGAGAGTCGAAAGTCGGTTTAATATTTGATATTTGAATAACAAAGATTTTGATTGGATTTTCTAATTCTATGGGAAAAATAAGTAAGGCACACTAAAAACGAAAGTTATTAAAGCTAAAACCCTAAAACAAAGAAAAACGATAACGAGACCAAATCCCGTTCTTTAAAAACCTAAAATCTAAAATTTTAACCCTACGAATGCAAAATTAATTTTTAACAGACCTAAATGATAAAAGAAATTTTTCTAAAAAAGAATTATATTTTTTTTGACTTTTTAATAATTTTTTATGAATTAAAAACTGATTTACACTAAATAAAAGATTAAAAATAGTAAACTAATTTAGAAAAATCTAAAAAATTAATGAAAAGTGCTTTGAACAGTGCTGAATTTAAGAAAAATAAAATGGCTTAACCAGCTTATCGAAATAAGCTGGAATAAGCCAAAGAAAGGCTGATGGGCTTACGAGCTAAAAAAGGGTTAACTAATAAATTTTGCAAAGCCTTAACAGAAAAGACCCAAGGGCAGTGTGTAGCAGAGTGTGTTGTTAAGGCGTTTGGTTGAGTAGGGTTGAGGTCCCAGGTTCGAAACTGGGACTTCCCCAACTCCCAAATGTTTTTATTTTGCCCAATTTTTTATGAAAAAGCTTAAAAACACTAAAATAAGAAACTTTAAAAAAGACACTTTTGCCAAAAATAAATAAATAAGCTGGAAAAAGCTGAAAAAGATGACAGACTTGGCTTTTTTAACTAAAGGACTATAAAGCTAACTGTTAAGCATTTTTTGGACCTAATAAGCTAAAAGAAAACAAGATAAGCAAAAACAGACCTAAACCTACACCTAATAAGCAAATAGAAACCTAAATTAAGCAATCCTAATAAGCCATAAGCTGTGAAAAGCAATTAAGCACTTTGCTAAAAACTGTTAACAAACAGCCTAAGGGGGCACTTTCTAGCTTATTTTTTTAGCTAGAAAATGGATCCTTATGGCTTTGAGACTTGCAAAACCTTAAAGCTTATCCTACAAACTATCTAAAACAACAATCAAAAACCATTTTGAAAATCAAATAAACTGTTTAAAGGCTAAATGAAATTGGCTGATTAACTCAGTCTGAGCTGAGTTTTTCAACTTTTTGAAAAGACAAAAGGGCAAAGTTCAGCCCTATTTTTAAGCTAGAAAAAGACTTTTAAAAGGTGAAATAAGCTAAAACAGATGAATATCACCAACCAATGAGCTTATGCTCTCAAATTCAGATTCTAAAAACCATTTTAACTAACCTAATTTTGAAAATGAAAAAAGGACCTTGAACTTAGAAAATGAAATTAAGAAAACTATGACAGTTTTTAAACTAAAACACAAATGCAAATACACACTTAAACTAAAGCTATTCTACTGCATTCCTAAGCATAAAACAAGCATGAAAATAACAATTAACAACCACTTTTGAACTTCGAATCAAATAAGCTGATATAAAGGAAACAAATTGCACAGATTCAAACCATAACTACTAAACATTTTGAAAAAGAGTTTAAGACTTTTAAAACTTTTAAAAGTTGACTCAAGGACTAGGTTTAGACTTGTTAAAACTAGTTTGAAAGCCAAAAGGAATCAAACAGTACTAACTCATGGTTAGTACTGCTTGTTCCAAACACCCCTTTAAGTTTTCAATTTTCATTTTTAAACGTAAACAGGCTAAGAACTCTTGAGAAAACTCAAAACAGGTTAATATTAAGGTAAACTAAGAACATATAAGCAATTAAAACTAGCAGATAAACAGTTAATCTTAGCTAACTAAACTAGGCAGTTTTAAATGAAATTGAGACAGGTTTAATGAAATACATTATCATAGGATATAAAAGTTAAATCATAAGCATGAAAATCATTTAGAAAGACAGTATAAGCAATAATTAAGCAAAGATAAGCAGAAATAAGCAATGCTACAGTAAATAAGCTATAAAAGTAAAAAAATGAGACTTACAAGGCCCTTTGCTTAAACAAGGGCTTGAATGGCTCTTAGAGCTTATCAACAAGCTCTAGCTTGTTTAAAAACAAGCTAGTAAAAACCCTATAAGTCCTTCCATTTCTGGCTTATCTTCCAAATAGTTTTTTAGTGAATTTTGGTAAAAATGACTTAGGCACTATAAGTTATTGGAAAACTTATAGTACTTAAGTTAACAGCTTAAGTAAGTAAAAAGAGCTTTTGTGAGTTTAAACAAACAGTTTTCAAATGACAAAGTACATTAACTTAAAAACAGTTTTAACATAAAAACTTAATTTTCATTAAACTTGAATAAAACAGTACAAAGCTTTTAAAATAAAAATACAATAAGCTAAAAATAGTAAATATAAGCTGAAAAGATTACTTAGAAAACTACTTCAAAACTAGTTGCCCTTTAGGGCTTACAATGTCCCCATTTATATAGAAAAACTTCAAGGTTTTGGGTCTTGGACTTGTGTTTCTTTACGGAGACAATGGAGAGGTGTGTTTCCTGTGTGAGAGAGCTCGAAGTCATCATCCAAGCCATCCAATTTGAGTGCTCTCCAAGGGGATGATCTCAACCCTTCAATTTTTTGTCTTCTTCTCTTGCAGCCAATGGTGTTTAAGAGGATTGCCAAGGTGGAAATTAGTCCATGTAAAGTGGGGTTTGATGTGGGGTTGAGGGAAAATGATGTGTTTGTTTGATGGTGCAGAGGTCGAGGTTAAGAAGATAGATGAATAGTATTAATGGGGGTTGGCAGGAAAAGGATTTGGTGAATTGAAAGATAACGGAGGTTTGCCCTGATTTTGGTAAGTGTTTGCATCGTTAGTCCTTGAGGACTAATGATGAAAAGGTTGAAGGAATATTGGTGTAAATGACTTAACAGCCTTATGTGTGGGCTGTTAAGTGTTTGGTTTGGGCTTTGTAATTGGGTCGGGTAAGGGTTTTGGATTTATAAAAGGTTTTTGGACCTTAAAACTTATAAGGCTTATAAATGATGTCTTAATGGGCTGACCCAACCCATTAAATGGGTGCGGGTTGTTCCATTTAAGATTTCTTTGTTTTCGGCTTCGTCTTTGACTTTGACTTTTCGGTGTTGACTTTGATTTTGACTTTTGCTAACTTTGACTTGACTTTTTACGACCTTTCCATTCCTGTGCTTGGTTTTGTTCATTTTGGCTTGATTTTGTCCTTTAGTGAATATCCATTACCTGTATAATCATAAATCACAAAACCCATAAATACAATGTATTTTTGGTATATTTTGGTCATTTTAGGCACGTTTATAGGCAAAAAGTATGTGTAATTAAGCACATGCCACAAGCCTATTGTAATTTATGTGCTATGACAGGTAATGTGTGTTGATTTTCTATTTCCCCCTTATGTTATAATTTATTATACGCTCGAGTGAATGAGGGAATCCTAAATACTTATGTGAGGTGCTAGTATTTACTTTTTGTGCTTTTAATTATGAGGTCTAGAAGGTTGTGTTGTAAAATACTTTTAAAGAGTATGTAAAATGACCCTTATATTGCTATTGTCTAGGTAGAAAAGCCCATTTGCTTTAGGACAAGCAAATCCTAAGTGTAGGGGTATTTGATGAGGTGTCATTTTATATACTTTTTCGAGGTTGTTTAACCCCCTAAATCGTGCATTTATGCCCAAAATAGGTACTTAATCGTTTCTTTTTAGGTATTTAGCATTTGGAAGGCATTTGGAGGAAATACACGTGACTTGGGCTCATTTGGAGAAGAAACGGACAAGACTACGAACCTACATCAACATCTTTTAAGAATTTCTACTTAGAAGCTGGAGACGACGTTACAGATTACACGTGACGCCGTCACAACCCATCTCAAGACGGTGTCACAAGATCTCCAAACGGCGTCAGATAGTACGACCCAACCCATTATCTAGAATATTCTGTTCCTAACGGCTTCACGATTAACACGCGAGGCCGTCGCAATGATTTTCCTATATATACAAATCCGTTTTTAGGGTTTTAAGTGTGTAACTTTAGAGTAAAAGAAAGGGATGAACCCTAGTTCATTTACCAGCTGTTAAGGACTATTTTATGGCCTCTAAACCCTATTATACTTCCTTCAATTCATGTTTTAATCAAGTAAGATTATCTTAATCATTCAATATGTCTATGTGTTGTTTGATTCATCATTGTTCTTGTTTTATCTATAACATGCTTGGCTAAACCTTCTATTGTGTTTATTTATGATTGTATGAAACCTAGAATGCAGATCTTAGTGATGTTGCTTCTTGTGATGAATATGCATGTTAGGTCTAAGAAAACCAGCTTTTGTCTGTATCGCTGTTGATATGTCTAGGAAAACATGATTGTGTAGAAAGGATACCATCGAGTAACAGTCTTCATACCACCTTGCCCCTTGTATGGTTGATCCACTCTTAATATATTTCAAATGCATTTAATATACTCTTAGGGGCCTTGTAATAGTCTCCATACTACTTTACTTGTGCGTTGCTTTAACAGAATATTAAATAGACAGCGAGTTCATGTAATTCGTTCATGACTTAGGAAATAATTACATAGATCATCACAAGTGTAACAAAGCAACAACACTAGGAGAAGCAATATATGGAGTAATACATGATTAAATAAACACAATCTTTTATTATATTGTTATCACCAGTTAGGGGTGAGCACGGTCTAAGGACCGGACCGGACCGACCTTGGACCGAGATCGAAAGTACCCAAAACGCCAGACCGAGGACCAGACTAAAATGGTACGGTCCGGTCTGGGTCGGTCTTCGGTCCGGTCCGGTCCTACACGGCTTAATCTTTGGGTTTTTGGTCGGACCGGACCAGACAAGACCAGACCGAGGACCGAATTGGTCCAAAACACCGGACCGCGGACCGGACCAAAATACCTTCGGTCCGGTTCGGTCCGGTCTTCCGGTCGACGGTCCGATATGCTCACCCCTATCACCAGTAGTGTAGTTTATTATTTAGTTTAATAGCTAAAACCAACCAAACCTCTTAAATATATGATTTACCTGCTTTCCTATAATTATAAAAACACAAAAAGAATCTTCTCTCAACCCTTAGAATTTTTAGACTGTGATCAATCTTTCCCAACCTATTCCCTTAGAGAACGATAACAACCCCCGAGTCTTGCCTATACTGCACTACAACGGTTAGGTACACTGCCTATGGAGTTGTAAAACTTCTTGTAGAAGTCCCTTACGACAACCGTAACAAGTTTTTGGCGCCGCTGCGTGGGGAATAGTTAGGTTTTTATCATAGTTTAGATTAGTTATACTTGCTTGAATCCTTTCATGTAAGAATTTAATTTTCACATATTAGCTTTCTCGTAGTCTATCTTTTCTTTATGTTATCTATCTCGTAAATCTGTCATCATGACACGTAGTACCGTTAAGAGGTTAACAAAACCTCTCAACGAACCCGAAAGAGAATTTTGAAGGCTTAGGAAAGCCGCCATGCGTTCACATCAAAATGGATCTCTTGCTATAGCTGGAAGAAACCTCTTTGATGATGAAGCATCCTCTTCCAACAACACTATAACCAAACTGCCAAAGCCTCCTAAAACCTTACACGAACATTCTCGTCCTAATTCCTCTGGTTTCCAAAATCCAATCATCTTTCCAACCGAACAAACGGGAAGAGTCATCGACTCACACAACATCTAGTTTATTCAAAGCACATGCACATTCCAAGTATTGAGAAACGATGTTAAGCACTACTTAAGTATCATCGACAACATACAAGATGACGGAGCAACAAGGGATACATCTAGGTTAAGACTTTTCCACTTCTCCCTTAAAGGAAAAGCGGCAGAATGGCTTGACAGAATCCCCCCCACTCAAATCATGACGTGAGATCAGCTCGTGTCACGATTCCTTGACCATTTTTTTCCGGTAGGACGTACCTCGGCCCTTAGAGATTTAATCTTCCGATTCAAACAAGGGGTCGACAAACCCATCAAAAGTGCCTGGATCCGTTTCCAGGACTTAATCAAACAAGTTCCTCATCATGGGATACAGAAATGGATTATGGTTCAAATCTTTCACGACAACATATCTCGAATTGACCGCGGGAAGCTCGATCAATTCACCTAGTTCTGCTTTAGCTCTCTTATCGAAGAAGAAGGTTGGAATCGAATAGAAGAATACGTCTAATAGCAAGACGATCAGTGGGACGAACCATCACCATCCATGAACGTCTCTTCCATCTCAGAAGCAATGCAACCTACACTCAGGGGGCGTTTAAAAAGGGCCTGTAATCAAATCTCTTTCCTTAAAACACCTACTCGAGAGGTTGGGCTTAAAAACCCCTACCTGATCTGCGATTATTGCGGAGGATCCCATGAGGCTGATGAATTTGAGCAAAATAACCCGTCTAAGCAGGTATGCTTGTCTAGAGGAGACATCTATATTGATCCTTACCTTCTAAGGTTCTATCAGAACAACGATATCTCACCATGGGGGAACATCAAACGTAAGGAAAAAGGGGAGGATGGCCCCGAATGGATTGTTAGAAGTAAGTTTGAAGACGAGCTCGCCAACTTCATGCTCAAAAAGAAGTCTCACGTAAAAGGGATAGGAGATATGCTTGTCCAACACCGTAAGGAACTGCGTGAACAATACACCCAAATTCTCTCAGCAATCAACAAAATCAAAACTCTTGAACCTAAAGCACCAACTTTTTCCATAACAACAAGATCATGAATTAGCACACAAGACCCACCTTTTCCAACCCCGCCACAACCAGCGATTGATAACTTTACCTAGGGAAACCTGAAAAAGAAGGGCCTGAGGGAACAGAACCAAGCATTTTGCAATCGGCCATCCATCCTTTACCAACCTTCCAAAACGTCCAGTCTACCTTTTCCTTCTAGATTAAAGAAGCATAAAAAAGATGACGAGGATGAGCGGCTTCTCTCAATCTTTAAGAAAATTCATATCAATCTGCCATTCCTTAAAGCTATGATTCACATGCCAAAAGGAGCCAAAGTTTTGAAAGATCTACTTTTGCATAAGGAGAAACTTGAGAAAGCAGCCTCCTTAGTCAAACTTAGTGAGGACTGTTCTGCTATTATTCAAAGGAGTCTACCCTAAGGAAGCTTCACACTGCCATGTCTCATCGGACCCCTGGCAATAAAGAACGCCCTGGCCGATTTAGGGGCAAGTATAAATCTCATGCCACATTATCTCTTTCGATGATTAGGGATTTCTATACTCAAACCAACCAAAATGAATATTCAGCTGGCCGATCGGTCTATCAAATACCCTATTGGGGTCTGCGAGAATCTATTGGTAAAAGTAAACAAATTCATTTTCCTAATCGATTTTGTAGTATTAGAGATGGACGAAGACGAGCTAGTCCTAATCATTTTGGGATGGCCCTTCCTCGTAATGACAAGAGCTGTGATCGACGTACACGAGGGAAAATTGAGTTTAAGGGTCGAAAGTGAAACCATCACCTTCAACATTAGAAAATCTATGAAATCCAAACACTCCCGCGACGATTACCTATATTACGCCTATCACACCGCTAAGCTAGTCCAGGAATAATGGGTCGACACAGTAAATCATGAAGGAAAATGGACTGAAGAAAAAGAAGAGGAAGATTCTAACAAAGCACTTGTTGTTTCTTTCTACCCTAGGACAGAGCCGGTGGAACCACTTGAATGGAAGGCCCCGGAGAATCGACTAAAACCATCAGGCATGGAACCACCCAGACTCGAATTGAAGGAATTACCCAAACACCTTGAGTACGCTTTTCTACAAGAAAACAACCAACTCCCAGTGGTCATCTCATCCGCATTGTCCACCACAAAAAAACTAGACTCCTCGAGGTTCTTCGAAATCATAAAGGGGCAATCGCATGGAGTATCGCGGACATTAAAGGGATTGACTCATCCTTCTGTACTCACAAAATCCTCATGGAAGAAGAGTTCAAACCAAGTGTTCAACCTCAAAGAAGAGTTAACCCCAACATCAAGGAGGTAGTAAAAAAGGAAGTCATAAAACTTCTTGATGCAGGATTAATCTATCCCATCTCCGACAGTCCTTGGGTAAGCCCTGTCTAGGTCATCCTAAAGAAGGGAGGAATGACCGTAGTAAAGAATGAGAAGGATGAGCTCATCCCGCAACGGACAATCACCGGATGGCGCGTATGTATCTCATATCGTAAATTGAACAACGCAACCCGGAAAGATCACTTTCCACTTCTGTTCATCAATCAAATGCTCAAACGATTGGCTGGGCATGAATACTACTGCTTCCTGGATGGGTTTTATGGATACTTTCAAATCTCTATCGCCTCTAAAGATCAAGAGAAAACCACATTCACCTGCCCTTACGGGACCTTCGCATACAAACGAATGCCCTTCGAATTATGCAATGCCCCAGCCACTTTTTAACATTGCATGACAACAATATTCCATGAGCTAATCGAAGATAGCATGGAAGTATTCATGGACGATTTCTCCATCTTTGGTAATTCTTTCGACCACTGCCTTAAAACCTGGAGAAAATGCAAAAAAGGTGCGAGGAAACCAACCTTGTATTGAATTGGGAAAAATGCCTCTTCATGGTAAAAGAATGAATCATCCTAGGCCATAAGGTCTCAGGTTCTGAGATTGAGGTCGATAAAGCAAAAATCAAGGCAATTTCCAAACTACCATATCCAACGGATGTGAAAGCCATTCGAAGCTTTCTAGGACACGCTGGTTTGTATAGAAGATTCATAAAAGACTCTCACAAATTGCATGCCAATGACCCAACTCCTGGTTAAAGATGCACCATTCAGCTTCTCTGAATAATGCATCCAAGCATTCGACACATTAAAACGTAAACTAACGCAGGCACCAATCATGATCAAGCCAGATTGGTTATTACCATTCGAAATCATGTGCGACGCAAGTGATTATGCTGTTGGGGCAGTACTAGGACAAAGGATTGACAAACATTTCAAGCTCATACACTACGCCAGCAAAACAATGAACGAAGCACAAGAAAACTACACAACTACCAGAAAGGAGCTTCTGGCTGTTGTCTTTGCATTCTACAAATTTTGTCAATACCTGGTCTTATCCAAGACCATCGTTTTCACGGATCATTCTGCCCTACGATATCTATTCACAAAACAAGATGCAAAACCACGCCTAATTCGATGGATCTTGTTGCTCCAGGGATTTGATATCGAGATTCGTGGTATGAAAGGTGCTGAAAATCTAGCAGCTGATCATCTCTCCCGACTCAAAAACCCCGACCTTGGGAAGCTAACCAGGGCTAAGATAAGGGACTTATTTCCTGAAGAGCGATTGATGGCAATCTCTGACAAGAATGATGAACCATGGTATGCCGACTATGCTAAGTACTTATCTAGCCGAGTACTACCCTTCTGATCCACCCGTCAAGAGAAACAAAAATTCTTCAGCGATCTGAGGCATTACTTTTGGGATAAGCCCTTCCTATTCAAACAGTGTGCTGACCAAATCATACGAAGATGCATGGCCGGAGAAGAGGCAGCACAAATTCTTCGACAATGTCACAACGGATCATCCGGAGGACATCATGGCATCACCACCACTGCAAGAAAAGTATTCGAGGCCGGGATTTACTGGCCACATATCTTTCGCGATACACGCAAGTTGGTCCAGGTCTGCGATGCATGTCAGCGAGCAGGAAACATTTCATCAAGTGATGAAACACCTCAAAAATACATCCAAGTCTCATGGGACCTTTCCCTTAATTAAACGAAAATAAATATGTCATGGTAGCTATTGACTACGTATCAAAGTGGGTAGAGGCTCAGGCCTTCCCCACCAATGATGCTTGAAATGTAGTAAACTTCCTCAAGAGACTATTTGCACGATTTGGAATACCAAAGGCCCTTATTAGCGATAGGGCATTTCTGTAACCATCAAATAAAGAAGGCAATGAAAAGATATAGAGTGGTTCACCAATTCTCAACCGCGTATCACCCTCAGATGAATGGTCAAGTCGAGAACACGAACCTAGCAATAAAGCGTATTCTTGAAAAAACCATCGGGAAAACAGGAAAGACTGGTCATACAAATTAGATGATGCATTATAGGCATTCCGGACAGAGTTTAAAACCCCTTTAGGAACAACCCCGTTTAGGATAATCTACGACAAGGCATGCCATCTTCTTGTTGAATTAGAAAATAAAGCCTATTGGGCCATAAAAAGCTGTAACATGGACCTTATGAAGGCTGGAGAAAACCGGTTCTTACAGATTAATGAGTTGGACGAAATAAGGCTGGACGCCTATGAATCATCCATCTCTTATAAAGAAAGAACAAAAAGGTGGCATGATAAACGAATAAAATTACCAATTAACTATGAAAAATGCGATAATGTACTACTCTTCAATTCACGTTTCAGACTATTCCTAGGGAAACTAAATTCAAGATGGCATGGACCATTTTCAGTAAGTAAAGACATGAAAAATGAGGTGATTGAGCTGTACGATGAAGAAGGAAGCGAATTTATCGTAAATAAACAACGGGTGAAGCGGTATCAAAAGAACATATTAAACATAAACAAAGATGATGATGTAACTCTAGAAGATGAAGGAGAAGTCACGTAAGGACGTATGACTTCGAGTCTGGCTACAAGACTCGTAAATAAAAAAAGCGCTTCTTGGGAGGCAACACAATATTTACTTTTCCCGCAATTAGGAGTGTCATGTGTTTTACTCTTTTCATTTTATTCTATCATGTTCGAACTCTATCTTGTAATCATGCTTTGTATTGTTTTTAACCTCGTCTTAATTTTAATCAAAGGTATTTTGCAACAATAAGTGTAGGGGAATCTATCCGGTTTTTGAACCAAGTTTAAACATGTTAAATAATTTGTTCAAATTAATTCGCGTCAGTTTCAAGTCATATGAGTAAGTCAAATCTCAGGTTTTATGCAGCTATTTGTACAGGAATTAACTTATGAAATCAAGTGCATGAAAATTTTCATCAAAAACAAAAATTTCATTTTCACAAAACATGGAGACGGCGTCACGATTTACATGCGACGCCGTCACCGCGACACCTGTGACGGGGTCAGGATTTTCCTGAAGGCGTCAAACGCCCAGGTCCAGAAAACTTAAAGTTTTTAATTATTTTTGAAAATAAAACTTGCATAACATTTATAATATGTAATCTTCTGTTATAAACATGCAAAATTAATAAGTTTGACAATTCTCTCATCCTATCTTTACTGCTTTATCGAGTCAACCCTAATTTCATAATTGTATATTTGTAAATCACACATTTTATGCTTGGTATAGTTGTCTTTGTCTTTGATTACAGGTTTTCTTGGAGGACGATTTAACAAGTTATCGCATGTTTCTTCTCCATTATTGAGCAAACCAGAGGAGTACTAGTTTCTTTTACTTGTTTTCTTTTCTCTTTAATTCGTTTTTACGGGTACCTTTATAGAACATTGGGGACAATATTCAACTTAAGTGTAGGGGAAAATAAGCCTTAGAAACTATTCTTTCATTTGCAATTTGATTTGTCCTTAAAATAATGGGTAATATATCGAAACATAGCATAAGAGGTGATTTTGACCCAAATTTAAAATTTTTATGACACATACCAACGAAAACCAAGTATTAAGAGTGTCTCATGGATAGGAATTTATATTACTAGCAAAAAACCCTTAAATTCCACCCCCAAAATGTGAGGTCCGCCCTTAGATGTTATACCTTTAGCTTGTTCGAGTTAAGGAGTGAGTAATCATGTGTGTCTATTTCGTCGTTACAGATGTGTATGTGTGGTTTTGTCGCCTTTTATGGAACATTGGTATTGGTTACTTTAGGATTATGAGAGTGTATCGGTAGTATATTAAATTCTAGAACTTGTTTTTGTGATGCATTTCGAGACCGCATAGTAAGCATTAGGATTTGCTTGATAAGAGGCTTTAGGATTAACCCATGTTTTAAACCTGTAATTGTTATGATGGTCACACCGATCATTTAACTATCCCACACCCTTGCCTTGCACTCATTTTTAGTGCAGGATACCCCTAGTACAACCCTCCGAGTCTATCCTTTTTTACGGTTCTCGTAATTTTCTGGTTAAGCCGGACTATTATTGAAGAACATTGTTCACCCTTACACCAATCGTTACACCAAAATTGCCTTAGCCCACCTTGTATGTACTCACTTTTAGTACATTATTGTTTTAACCCAAGTTAATTATTTGAGTACACAGTTGCTAAGTCCTTATCCTTGTAAATACTGTTTTGGGACGATTGGGATTCATGGTAGTATTTATTTCGCAGAAGAATGGGGAAGAAAAGTTAAGTCAATACCCCCAAATGTTTGTTAGATGACCTCTATGTTATTTTGATCCAACTCAAATCGGGTCATTAGTTAGATTGTAAATATCGAGCATGTAAAAGCTCAAGTGTAGGGGTACGTGTTATAAATCCTATGGTATGATGTATTATGTTATATAGAAAAAAGATAAAGAAAGAGATTGATGTAGAGTTGTGTAGAGTTTGTATATCTTCGTTCGAGTCTTGGCTTAGCAACCAAACCAACGTGTATTTGTGTAAATAATTAGCTAACCCTTCCACTCCAAATTCACCCAAAGCCACCCAAATGTATCCCATCTGTTTCCGTTTCCATTTTAAGTTATCTTACACCTACACCCTACAACCCTTTAAAAAGACCTCTTGGATAGTAATGAATAATGCTTGCGCCTAGCGGTGGAGGTTTGATCCTTTACCAAGTCTATGGTAATTTATGTGCTATGACAGGTAATGAGTGTTGATTTTCTGTTTCCCCCTTATGTTATAATTTATTATACACCCGAGTGAAAGAGAGAATCCCAAACACTTATGTGAGGTGCTAGTATTTACTTTTTGTGCTTTTAATTACGAGGTCTAGAAGGTTGTGTTGTAAAATACTTTTAAAGAGTAGGTAAAATGACCCTCATATTGCTATTGTCTAGGTAGAAAAGCCCATTTGCTTGAGGACAAGCAAATCCCAAGTGTAGGGGTATTTGATGAGGTGTCATTTTATACACTTTTTCGAGGTCGTTTACCCCCTAAATCATGCATTTATGCCCAAAATATGTACTCAATTGTTCCTTTTCAGGTATTTAGCATTTGGAAGGCATTTGGAGGAAATACACGTGACTTGGGCTCATTTGGAGAAGAAACGGACAAGACTACGAACCTACACCAACATCTCTTAAGAATTTCTACTCAGAAGCTAGAGACGGCGTCACATATTACACGTGACGCCGTCACAACCCATCTCAAGACGGCGTCACAAGATCTCCAGACGGCGTCAGATTGTACGACCCAACCCATTATCTAGAATATTCTATTCATGACGGTGTCACGATTAACACGCGACGCCGTCGCAGCGATTTTCCTATATATACAAATTCATTTTTAGGGTTTTAAGTGTGTAACTTTAGAGTAAAAGAAAGGGACGAACCCTAGTTCGTTTAGCAGCTGTTAGGGATAATTTTAGGGCCTCAAAACCCTATTATACTTCCTTCAATTCATGTTTTAATCAAGTAGATTATCTTAATCATTCAATATGTCTATGTGTTGTTTGATTCATCATTGTTCTTGCATTATCTATAACATGCTTGGCTAAACCTTCTATTGTGTTTATTTATAATTGTATGAAACCTAGGATGTAGATCTTAGTGGTGTTGCTTCTTGTGATGAATATGCATGTTAGGTCTTAGAAAACCAGCTTTTTTCTATATCGTTGTTGATATGTCTAGGAAAACATGATTGTGTAGAAAGGATACCATCGGGTAACAGTCTTCATACTACCTTGCCCCTTATATGGTTGATCCACTCTTAATATATTTCAAATGAATTTAATATACTCTTAGGGGCCTTGTAATAGTCTTCATACTACCTTACTTGTGTGTTGCCTTAACGGAATATTAAATAGACGGCGGGTTCGTGTAATTCGTTCATGACTTAGGAAATAATTACATAGATCATCACAAGTGTGACAAAGTAACAACACTAGGAGAAGCAATCTAAGGAGTAATACATGATTAAATAAACACAATCTTTTATTATATTGTTATCACCAATAGCGTAGTTTATTATTTAGTTTAATAGCTAAAACCAACTAAACCTCTCAAATATATGATTTACTTGCTTTCTTATAAATATAAAAACACAAAAAGAATCTTCTCTCAGCCCTTAGAATTTCTTTAGACCGTGATCACCTTCCCAACCTATTCCCCTAAAGAATGATAACAACCTCCCGAGTCTTGCCTATACTCACACTACATTGGTTAGGTACACTGCCTAGGAGTTTGTAAACTTCTTGAGAAGTTCCTTACACAACCAGCAACAGTCTGTATTTATCCATAAGTGCTAGGATTAGATCTAAAAGTATACTCAAACCAACCTTATGCTGGTGTAACATGAAGAAAAGAGCACTTGAGGTTCTTCAAAATCAAGGAGGAAAATTAGTTTGTTAGAGTGCCAAGAAATAATAGTCAGTGGCTATGTCCTCAGTTGAGGCTGAATATGTTGCTGCTGCTAGATGTTGGGCAAATATCTTATGAATGAAAAGTCAACTCAATGACTATGAGATTTATTATAAGATGGTGCCAATCTTCTGTGACAACACCAGTGCTATTGCCATATCCAACAAATCCAGACCTTCACTCAAGAACCAAGTATATTGATATAAGATATCATTTCATCAGGGACCACATCATAAAAGGAGATATCGAATTACATTTCATCCCCTACCGAGTATCAGATAGCTGATATATTCACTAAACCTCTGGATAAGCCTACTTTCGCTAGACTACAAGAAGAGTTAGGCATGTTGAACATTGATTGATCAATCTCCCTGATCAAATATGTTTAGTATGGTGTACATTCCTGTCTCTTCCTGAAAAACTTCTCCTGAACCAATATGACTTCCATGACACTGAGGGACACATTTAATGAAGCAACTAAGTTCTCTAACTCTTTAGTTACTTAAATGTCCTAGTTTGGTGACTGAATACATTAAATAAGGAACAAATATTCCTTGTCTAACTGTCATCCAACAGTCATGAGCCCCTACTTCTTTCCACATAACACTACAAATATCCCACCCATGCATTTAATGCGCACAACCACAAACATAATCCATTTCCAATGTCTACATAACTGTTATCCATACATCATGCCTGCAAAAAGTGCATGACACAAAACGGCTATACAGTAGCCAAAATGAAATGGATTGTGCAAGTGGTGGGGGTAGCATTAAATGCGGTTACCAAACAGTTTTTAACCTTTTTCAACATAAAAGTTTAAAATAATAAAACATTTTCACACACCTCCCCTATAAATACCCCACATAAAGAAGTTACACACATAAATTTTCAAAAAGCAAATAAACTCTGCTCAAATTTTATCTCAATCAAAAAGTGTGTTTTCTTCAAGTTTTCTGGGTATAAACATCTTTATCAAACCATTTATTTGGTCAAAGTTGTGCATCTAAGATATCTATCTTAGCATTTCTACAACCTTGATAACATATCATACATTTCAAGACAGCGATTAAAGTTAGATTCAACTTGTGACCATCTGGTATTTGATATTCTGCCATTATCCTTTCAAAACTAAAAATTTCAAAAATGGCAGCCAACTAAGCAATTGAGTACGCCCCTCAATGTGACGATTTGACTGTTGAGTCCTTAAATTTTCACAATAACAATGTTGTGGGTAATTTTAGTTATCCACAAACCGCCCCAGCCTACAATGAAATTTAAAAATATTTGATGATTGTCCTTTAGGTTGAGGGCTTTTACAAAAACACCATAGGTGGGGTACCAAAACTTCTTTAGGGGTTCTGTAACACTACTATTGCTTATACCTAAGCCCACGTGTCAATTACTCTAAGGCTCACCCTCTTTAGGATATTATTTAATCAAGTTCTCGTGATAAATGGCAAGAACCCTTAATCCTTTACTATTAGAACCTTTATTTTGAACCAACTTGAACTTTGATTATGCTAAAGGCACTTATGTGTCTCCTCCTCCCCTAAGGCTGTGAAGGCTGAATTGGCCAAAATTGTTAAAAATCTAATTTGGATAGGATACATGTCCTGAAAACTACCTTTCCTATGGCTTGGAGGATTCTGTTTACATTCGTTATTCATGTCCTCAACAAGAATTATTCCTTCACTGAGCAAGTGAGTTCCATTCAGCACTCATAGCTATTGACCATCACAGGGACAAATGTTTACAATAGAGATCTTTAACATATCTCGAAAACCAGCGCTCATAAACAAGTCTAGGAAAAAGTATGTATCCTATCCTAGATTTGTTTCTTGTGCCTTTGAAGTGTTACTGGGTTCTTCTGATTCTTTTCTTTCATGATTTGGAGAAAAATTGGGTTTGTCTACACTCAGGATGAAAGTTTTGGGAGTTCTCCTACCATCCTAAGTAACTCAAATTTTTCAAAAGACCCATCCAAAGTCGCCTTGATTGAATTGACGACCTTCATAGTTTCAAAAGACCCATCCAAAGTCACCCCGATCCACATCGGGTCAAAGACTTAGAAGGATTTAAACCACCTTCTGATATGGAACCATTAAACCATCAATCTGATGTTGATCTCTCAGGACGATAGCTAAGATCTCAGGGCTGACAGCCCCAGTCATTCTAGATTGAGGTATCAGTCCCTAACTAAAAAACAAAAGCGAGCCTTCTTAAGTGGAGCCGGATAATCAAACCTTGTTACTTTCAACTGATGTTGATGTTTAGGCTCTCTTACTCTTTGATAATGAACTTATAGAAGAGAGTGACGATGAAGTGTTTGAGGCTGAAGAAGAAATAGATGAAAAAAATTCTAACCTGACACCTGTATACACTCAAACACATCACTCACTGAACACACCACTATAGCAGACATTTAGTCTCCACTACTCAACAAAAAAAGCCTGAATCATCTCAAGCAACAAGAGGCTTACTAAATGCAATTCTGACTCCTCTCTTTGTCCTAAAAGTTACTGCAAAAGATTACAATTCTTTGCCACTCACTAAAAGACACTGATATAGTAATCTTCAAAAGGCTTCCCAGCACTTTATAATAGGAACTTACTGAAGATGCAGTAGGACAAGCATGTTGAAGTTTGTTGCTTCCATGCTGATCTTTAAGAGAGAAATTTGTTTAATCACAGAATAAACTGTAAAAACTTTATTTAATTTTACGATCTATCTTGTTTTGTTAATATCAAAACATAAACTTGGACGAAAGTAGAAAAACGAAATTCATATTGTTTTTAAACCAATAGTTTCTTTAACCTCATCATCATTCATATTATATCATTACAACTCAAATCAAATAAATACATTTTTAGAATAAAAATGTACACTTTACATAAAAATACATAAAAACCTTCAAACATACTCACATCATAATCAACATATTTTTTCTACCAAATCTAAACATAATCTTACAAGATTACACATGATATCTCAAGATTTTGCAAATCAAAATTTGGATTTGATTACTGTACGCCGGTTCTGTTGAAGAATACTGCCGATTCAGTTTAACCACAGAAACTGACGAACCCTGGGAACAAGTAAATCTCCAAGTCTATAAATACCCAACGCATTTACACTGTTTAAGCATCTATTTCATGTAGTTTCTTTCTCTCATATTCAGTTAATATCTGATCTTTAATCATGTTGTTTTTCCTTTTAGTGTTTTGGTAGATTCTTAATAAAAGAAGTTTTGCTGACTTTCACATTCGAAGATCAAGCTCATAGGTTTTCGTGGCGCAAGGATCTCTCATCATTCATAGATCTAGCTACTGATCTCAAAGCATCATCCACCATCCATTAATATCAAATAGAATAGATAATAGTATTTAGGAATCTTTGGAAAATATTAGAGTAAGGTATCCGGAAATGATTGAAGCTTTTGCACCTAGTAAGGGAAAGCCATATTTAGATTAATTCCATGTTGGTTTTTAAACGGTATCTAGGTTTGGTACAAACGATGGTGTAAGCATGTGGTGGTTTTTCGGTTCTTCATTAAAGAACTCGTGTTTAGCTTAAGCACGATAAAAGGGTAAGCGACTTGGAGGCTTCTCCGCCAATTTGAAGGAGTTTCGTGACTAGCACATTCGAGACTCTCGAGTAGGTGACTTGGGAGTGGAGTAGGGCAAGGTAGGTAGACCCATTACCGAACCACTATAAATATCTTTGTCACATATCCTTTATTATTTCTTGTTTATCTTGGTAACATAATTGTTATACACTCTTACCATAGATCTAAAATAAACAACTAGAAAAGTTTAATAAAAAATTTAAATTGGTAAAACTATTCAACTCACCCTTCTAGTTTTCTACAATTGGTATCAAGAGCAGGTTATTAAAGTTTTTTAAAATAAACGGGCATTTTTAAAAACTTTATAAAGATAAACATCAAACAATTTCAAAAACTATACAATATTTTTCTTTAGATCTATTATGTTATTTGTTTTCTTAAAACACTTTGAAGGGATCAAGGAAAATGGGGAAACTGCTATTCTAGGACAAAATTTCGCCCTGGCCCTACAAGCCGGTTCCACCGAATGGAACCGGCTAGGCTCAAACAATAGAACCGCGGATCTGGTCAAAAACTCGCTGAACTTAAAACTTTAAATGAGTCGATTTACAATAAAAATGGTTTGGGCTTGTAATTTCAAAAACATTCTTTGGACATCTTTCTTTGGGTCATAATGACCAACTCATATAAACTATTTTTGTTATTAATTTTTTTTAAAAATACTTCAATAACAATTTTTAAAATTTTAATATATATATATATATATATATATACATATATATTCTTCATAATCACTTATCGCAAATCCAATGCTAAAAGGTACATAATCTCTTATCCTTTTTTAATTGCTCATCGTGCTCATATTCTATCTATGAAATAATTGTAAAAGTGCTATGTGATCTATTCTTTTAAAATACTATTGTGTTATTTTTGAGTCTTGCAACTTCTTTCTCGAATCCCTCTTTTAAATTCATGCCTCGTCCGTGATACGTTGTCTAAACATAAAATCTCGAGTATTAAGCCTGATCATTCAAAATTCAAAACCTCTTTCACCTTTTTCCATAAAAACCAATGGCTCATCCCCTCTAATATAAAAATCACTCTCCTCCATCATCTACCATTCATTTCAAAAATCAAACCTCCTTATCTTCCCTCTCACTCAAAAATACCGATCAACTCATGGAAGCTCTCCTAGAGATTCTAAGTCCTGTCCTGGTCGTCATCATCATTGTTAGGATCACAAAAAGTATCGGTCACTTCCATTATAACATTAGATAGCTCGTAAAGTAATATTTGGAAACTAAATAGGCTAGCTTAGGAAAAGCCCACGGAAAGCCCATGGACTAAGCCCATAGCCAGCCATATATGTAAGTATAAATACCCTCTCCACAAATGGAAAGGGTGTTGGTTGGTTGTTTTTCTCACATAATCTAACTTTCCATTCTCTTTTACTTTCTCTCACTAGAAGCATCCTCCTAACCTTTCTCTCTCTAGATTTCTCCATAGTTCTTTGTGTGTTCATAGATTATTAATATTCTACAATTGGTATCAAGATCCATGGGGTGATATTATTTGTTTTTGTGTTTGTTATTTACTTGTTTTTGTTCGTCATTAGGTTCGAACCTTACAAAGGGTTTTCACCTTTTTGTGGGTTTAAAATCCATAATGTTTACTACTTTCTTCTTACTTTGTCTTAGTATTATCTAGTTGTACAAGCAAAACCTTGGAAAATACATAAAAATCTCCATTTTGATAAGTTTTGGTTCGAAAAGTACTTTTTTTGTCCAAAATCTTGATTTGAAAATATTTGTGTTAAAAAGTTTAAATTTTGTATTTTTAAGGTTCTACAAGAAAATTCGAGTAAAAACGTCAAAAAGTGAGTCTTTTAGTGTTTTGGAAAAGTTGAAGTTCGTTTTTTGCAAGAGGCGAATTAAGACTATACTTGAAGGCGAATTAAATTGTTCTTTGAAGGCGAATTAAAACTTTCTTTGAAGGCGAATTAAGTGTTTTCTTTGAAGGCGAATTAATACTTTCTTTGAAGGCGAATTAATCAATTTTGAAGGCGAATTAATACTTTCTTTGAAGGCGAATTAAGTGTTTTCTTTGAAGGCAAATTAATACTTTCTTTGAAGGCGAATTAATCAATTTTGAAGGCGAATTAATCCTTTTTCCTTGAAGGCGAATTATTCTTCTTCTTACAGGCGAATTAATCTTGTCTTGAAGGCGAATTAATTCTTTTCTGAAGGCGATTTAATCATTTTACTTAAGGCGAATTAATTCTTGTTCTTGAAGGCGATTTAATCAAATTTTTAAAGGCGATTTAATCCTCTTTCTAAAGGCGAATTAATCTTGTTCTTTTGAAGGCGACTTAATCCATTGTTCAGAGCCGAATTAATCACATTTTAATTATACAATTTATTTCTTTGATTTGTAAAATCCCGTGAAACGTTATTTTCCCGGTTTAATCAAGAATTATAAAATCTCGTGTATTTTTAAGACCTAAATACTTAAGCCCTAACATAATTACTTCTTATCACTGTCCGATCAACAAGTAATCTTATAACAACAAAGTAACAATGACTACTCTTGATGAATTCATGATACTTTCTGGTGGTGACAATCATCCAGCAATGTTATACAAAGACCTGTATGATTCTTGGAAAAGTAGAATGAAAGTATACATACAAAATAGAGAGCACAGAAGAATGATACTTGAATCAGTTGAACACGGTCTACTCATTTGGCCTACGATTAAAGAAAATGGGGTGACCAGGACAAAGAAATATGCTAAATTATCTCTTACAAAGAAAATTTAAGCTGATTGTGATCTCAAGGAAACTAATATCATTCTTCAAGGTCTACCATCTGATATCCCTTCACTTGTTAATCATCACAGAGTTGCTAAGGATCTATGGGAAAGAATTCAACTACTAATGCAAGGTACCTCATTGATAAAGCAAGAAATTAAGTGTAAACTGTATGATGCATGTGATAAGTTTGCTCACATCTAGGGGGAATCACTTCATCAGTATTACTTAAGATTTACTCAGCTGATCAATGACATGAACATTTACAAAATAAGATTGGAGCAATTTTAAGTTAATACAAAGTTCTTAAACAGTCTCTCACCTGAATGGAGAAAGTTTGTGACTGATGTCAAGCTTGTAAAAGATTTAAATACTACCAACTTTGATCAGCTTCATGCATATCTTCAACAATATGAACTCTATGCAAATAAAGTCTGTCTTATGCGTGAACACAATCAAGATCCACTAGCACTAGTTGCTAATCATCAGATGACACCATCTCACTTTAACACTTATCAGTCATCATACAACAATCCTCACTTTCAACAACAGTTTTCACCATCTCAGTCTCCTCAATATGGATCAATTCATCCCACACAACATTACTCAACTACTTATCCATCCACACCTCTTGCAATTACTTATCCAACAGCATCGTATCCAAATGCTTACTCATTCGCAGTTCCTCAAGAGGCTTATCCACAACCACAATCTGTTCCTCAAATTTAATATATTGTCTTTACAGTTAATCAACAAACACACCTTGCTGAATTTCCTCAGATAGACTTTAGTCTAGCAGTTCCTTTGTTTAAACAAGGAGATAACCCTATTGATTCCATAAACAAAATGATGCCATTTTTGTCTACTATCGTCACATCTCGTTTCTCAACTACCAACAATCAGCTAAGAAATTCATCCAACCTAAGACAACAAGCAACTATTCATGATGGACGGGTAACTGTTTAACCACTTCAAGGGAGACCAAATTCTTATGTTGCTGGTACTTCAGGAACAATAGTTAATACTTCAGAAACAGGGGGAAGGACTTCAGGTCCACAAAGGGTTGTGAAATGTTTTAACTGTCAGAGGGAAGGTCACATGGCAAGACAGTGCACGGAACCCAAGAGGAAAAGAGATGCTACGTGGTTCAGGGATAAAGTTCTATTGGTTGAAGCAAAAGGAAATGGTAAAGTTCTAAATGAGAAAGAATTGGAATTCTTGACATACCCTGGTATTATAGTAGGTCCTGTCACACAAACGGTTATTACCAACAATGCAGCTTATCAAGCCAATGATTTGGATGCTTATGACTCTGATTGTGATGATATTACCACTGCCAAAGTTGCCCTTATTGCCAATTTGTCTTGTTATGGATCAGATGTTCTTTCTGAGGTACCACACTCTAAACACACTCATAATGATATGCCAAATCAAAGTGTGCAAGAGATGTCGTATTCTAAACAAACTCATCTTGTGGATTATCCAAAAAATAAAGTAACCAGTGATAGCAATATCATTCCTTACTCTTAGTATCTGCTTGAAACATAAAATGCAGATGTTCAGGATACAAATTCTTCTGCACAACAAGATGCCATGATATTATCTGTGTTTCAACAACTATCACAACAAGTAACTAATTGTAACAAGGTCAATAAGGACAATCTAATTGCCAATGAACCCTTATCTACTAAGCTTGAAAGATACAAAGAATGGGTAAAATTGCTAGAAGAAAGACAAAATGTGGATTTAGGTACTAGAGAAAAGCTTATAATTGATGCTATAATTCGGGATAAAGATGCACAGTTTGCGGATTTTGAAAAGGAAATTCACTCTCTTAAACAAACTCTTTCTGAACAATTAAAGGAAAAGGAATCACTAACAAAAACATTTAATGTTTTCAAAAACGAATCCAAGGAAAAGGAAGCTAAGAATATTGATAACAAAATTGCTTTGGAAAAGAAAGTTAAAGAACTGGACAATATTGTGTATAAAATAGGTCAATCTACGTAAACTGTGCATATGCTAACGAAACCACATGTTTTCTATGATAACAACCTTAAACAAGCTCTTGGTTTTCAAAATCCTTTCTATCTTAAGAAAGCTCAGCAGATTAGACCAATGCTTTATGATGGTGATGTTATTGCTAAAGAAACCAATGTGATTTCAATTGCTGACTCTGAAGAGACTTTGATGCTTTAAGAAGAGAGTCGATCCAAAATGGTTTTAAAATAAAGTGATCCAATGGTTTTAGAAAAGAAAGTTAACATTAAACCAGTTAATTATGCTGTCTTAAATCAATTGTCTGAAGATTTTGGTAAACGTTTTGTTCCACAACAAGAATTGTCTGCTGAACAGGCTTTCTGGTTTCAAATGTCAAACCCTTCCACTGATTCTTCTGATGCATCACCTGTCAAAGTGGATGTTCCTAGTGAACTACCTAAGGTAAGTTTGGTGAATGCAAGCCTTAAAAAGCTTAAATTCTACCTTGCCCAGTTTGACTCTGTGGTGAAGAAAAGAATTACACCCGATGCTCTCACAGAAGGTGAATGGGGGTTTGAACACACTAAAGCTGTTTTTATCAATGAAATTATTCCATTTTTAAAATATTTAAAAGAATTTTTTAATGTGTTTGATAAAGATCTTCTAAATGAAATAACGGAAGTACAAATAGTTTTCAACCAAATGGAAACTGTTGTTCAACAGTATTCAGTAGACAAACGATGTTTGGAAATTGCCGACAAACAAGTTTTAAATGAAAATGAGCGACTCTTGGAACAAATCATTTCTCAAGATATTGTGAATATTGTTGTGAATTCTTCTGAGAATATGAATGCTTCTGTGAATGTGAATTCTTCAACTGCTATGAATGATTCTGTGAATTATGTTGAGATGTGCCACAAGTGTCTGAAACTTGAAGCTGAGCTTATCAAACAACATAACATGGTTGAAAAAGATGAGTATAATAAACTTTCGAAAAGCTATTCTCAACTTGAGTAGCATTGCATTTCTCTTGAACTTGCAATGCAACTCAATAAAGAAATTTTTCAAAAGAATAACACATATGTGCACCAAACTGACCCTACATTTAATCAAATGTTGGAATTGAACAATTTGAGAGCTGAGCTTTAAGAAAAAGACACAACAATCAAGAAGTTGAAGACACAAATTAAGTGTGTGCCTGAAACTTCTACCAGTGCAAGTGTGAAAAAGGACATAGATGAGATTGAGACCATCAATATTGAACTGGAACATAGGGTGTCAAAACTAATTGCTGAAAATGAGCATTTGAAACGGACTTATAAACAACTTTATGACTTAATTAAACCAACACGTGTTCGTGCAAAAGAACATAGTAAAGCTTTAATTGATCAATTGAACAAAAAGTCTGTTGAAAATTCTGATTTAAATGCCCAACTTCAGAAAAAGGTTTTTGTCATAACAACATTAAAAATGATCTTAGGAAATTAAAAGGAAAAGACACAGTTGATAATGCTGCCCAAGTATCAAATGCTACCACTATTGCTCCAGGAATGTATAAGCTTAACCCAGTAATTTTGGCTCATAGGGATAAGAATAATAGGGAAACTCACAAATACTACCTTAAGCACACTATAGAACAAGCTGCTATTCTTAGGGAGATAGTTGAACAAGCTAGATCACTAAATCCTTTAGATAGTGCATCTAACACTGCTTGTAAGTATGTTAAGAGTATTCAAGAGTTGCTAGGCTATGTTAGAGATATGCGCCCTGATGTTCAAAAACCTAGTGAGAAATTGGTTGCGGTCACACCTATGAACAAGGTCAAGAAAGTTAGGTTTTTTGAACCTTTCACACCCTCAAACAACATTAAACAGGGAGAGTCTTCTAAAACATCCGATTCTAACACACATGTGTTGTCTTCTATAGGAGTGACATGTTCTACTAGTACTTGTAGATCAAATCCTACAGGCAATAAAAGGAATGATAAGATCTCGCAACCCTCAAGTAGTAACATCAAGAATAAAGTAGAAGCCTAATCTAGTAAAGTTAATAAAAATAATCGTGTTGTTGA
Organism: Tanacetum coccineum; assembly: GCA_026074375.1. Classification (NCBI taxonomy): domain Eukaryota; kingdom Viridiplantae; phylum Streptophyta; class Magnoliopsida; order Asterales; family Asteraceae; genus Tanacetum; species Tanacetum coccineum. Next base: position 73,084 of record BQNB010008244.1, read on the forward strand.
ACCTATTTGTGATGCAAATGTCAAGCATACAATGTTGAATGCGAATTCTCAGTTAATTTGTGTTACATGTAAGCAATGTATGTTTGATGCTAAATATGATGTGTGTTTCCTTGATGTTGTGAATGAAATGAATATGCGTGCTAAATCTAAATATGTGTCTAACAAGAAAAGTCTACTGCATAATATTTGGAAACCTACGGGTAAAATATTCACTGAAGTAGGACTTAAGTGGAAACCAACAGGAAGAACTTTCACTTTAGTTAGTAATTCGTTCCCTTTAACTAGGATCACTTCCACTAAAATAGTGCCTCGTAAGGAAACCACTCCTCACTCAGTAGAAACACCAAAACCAGAGCTTAAAGTCTATAGCTGGAGACCCAAACAAGTAAAAAATGTAGGTTCAAGTAAAAAGGCTAAGATTGTAGAATCTAAAGTTGCTAACAACTCGGAACCCAATCATTCTTGGGGATCCAATGCTACAGATGTTCCATCTTCTTCATCTATTGTTAATGATAGGTTATCCAGATTGTTATCTGGTATCTGAACTCCGGATGTTCAAAACATATGACAGGAGATCGCTCTCAGCTCACCAATTTCGTTCACAAGTTTCTCAGTACGGGCAAGTTTGGTAACGACCAGATTGTAAAGATTATAGGATATTGTGATTATCAGATAGAGAATGTAACAATTTTAAGGGTTTATTATGTGGAAGGATTAGGACATAATCTATTCTTTGTTGGTTAATTCTGCGACTCAGATATTAAAGTAGCTTTCATAAAACACACATGTTTTGTTTGCAATCTGGAAGGTGTTAATTTACTCTCAGCATCTTGAGAAACCAACCTTTATACATTGTTAATTAGGGATATGATGGCGTCTTCTCCAATTTTTCTCTTTCCTAAAGCCTCAAAGACCAAATCTTGGTTATGGCATCGACGATTGTCACATTTGAACTTTGGTGCTATTAATAATTTGGCAAGACATGGTCTTGTACGAGGTCTTCCCAAATTAAAATTTAAAAAGAAACAATCACATAAACCTAAATCTGAAGACACCAATCAAGAAAAACTATATCTTCTGCACATGGATCTTTGGGGGCCTATGCTTGTTGCAAGTGTAAATAGGAAAAGTACATCCTCATAATTATGGATGATTACTTACGATTCACATGGGTGAATTTTCTAGCATCAAAGGATGAAGCTCCTGATTTTATAATTAAGTTTCTGAAAATGATACAAGTTAGATTGAATGCAACTGTCAGGAACATCCGTACAGATAATGGAACTGAGTTTGTCAATCAAATGGTGTCGTTGAAAGGAGAAATCATACTCTTGTTGAAGCCGCTCGAACAATGTTAATCTACGCAAAAGCTCTATTATTTCTATGGGCCGAGGCAGTCGCTACCGCATGTTACACCCAAAACCGATCCATTATACGTCACCGCCATAGAAAAACTCCTTATAAGCTCTTACATGACAGAAAACCCGATTTAGCTTACCTTCATGTCTTTGACGCACTTTGCTATCCAACCAATGATAGTGAGAATTTGGGCAAACTTCAAGCTAAAGCTGATATAGGCATTTTCATTGGCTATGCACCCAAGAAGAAAGCTCACTGTATCTATAACCGACGTACCCAAAAAATCATTGAAACCATCCATGTCGATTTTGATGAGCTGACGGCTATGGCTTCTGAACAAAGCAGTTTAGAACCCGTGATTCATGAAATGACTCCTGCAACACCCAGTTCAGGACTCGTTCCAAACCCTCCTCCTCCAGCATCATTTGTACCACCATCAAGGAAAGAATGGGATTTAGTGTTTCAGCCGGTATTTGACGAATTCTACTCTCCTCCAGCTAGTGTTGCCTCTCCAGATCCTCTAGTAGAAGCTCCAGCTCTTGTTGAGTCAACCTGTTCACCTTCCTCAACATCAGTTGATCAAGATGTACCTTCTCCAAGCACCTCTCAAACCACTCAACAATCATAATTCCATGAAATTCCTCTCAGTGTTGAAGAAGATTCACATAACCTTAAGGTTGCACATATGAATAACGATCCTTATTTTGGCATTTTAATCCTAGAAACTGTTTCTGAAGAATCCTCATCATCGAACGTTATTCCTATAGTTGTGCACTCAGACGCTGCAATCTTAGAACATCCCAGGAAATAGACAAAGGATCATCCATTACAGAATATAATTGGTGAACTCTCCAGACCCGTTTCCACAAGACTCCAACTATACGAACAAGCCCTGTTCTGCTACTATGATGCCTTCCTAACTTTAGTTAAACCAAAGACATAAAAAGAAGTATTAACTCATTCATGCTGGATTGAGACAATGCAAGATCTGAATGAATTTAAACGTCTTGAAGTCTGGGAACTTGTTCCTCGTCTAGATAAAGTGATGGTTATCACCTTAAAATGGATATATAAGGTGAAATTGGATGAATTGGGAGGAATCTTGAAAAATAAGGCTAGATTGGTAGCTCATGGATACCGTCAAGAAGAGGGAATTAATTTTGAAGAATCCTTTGCTCCCGTGGCTAGACTAGAGGTCGTTCGGATATTTCTCGTGTTTGCTGCTCATATGAATATGATCGTCTACCAGATGGATGTGAAGACGGCATTCTTGAATGGCATTTTGCGTAAAGAAGTCTACATTAGTCAGCCGGACGGATTTGTGGATCCAGACAATTCAAATCACGTGTACAGACTGAAGGAAGCTCTATATGGGTTAAAACAGGCTCTACGCGCGTGGTATGATCTATTGTCATCGTTTTTGCTATCTCAAGAATTCTCCAAAGGAATGGTTGATCCCACATTGTTTATCAAAAGAGACAACAAAGATATCATCCTGGTACAAATCTATGTTGATGATATTATTTTTGCCTCTACTACTACTGAACTCTGTGATAAATTTTCTGAGATAATGTATTCTAAATTCAAGATGTCGATGATGGGTAAAATATTATTTTTTTCTAGGACTACAAATTTCACAAAGTCCTAGAGTCATCTTTTTAAACCAATCAAAATTTACTCTAGAATCACTTAAAATTTACGGAATGGAATCTTGTGACCCAGTGGATACTCCAATGGTGGAGAAATCCAAACTGGATGAGGATCCAGAAGGGAAAGTCGTTGACCCTACACATTATCGTGGCATGGTGGGCACCCTTATGTATCTCACATCCAGTCGACCAGACCTTGTATATGTTGTGTGCATGTGTTCTCGGTATCATGCTTGTCCTACCGAAAAGCACTTACATGTTGTTAAAATAATCTTTCGATATCTAAGAGGAACCGTTAATCAGGAACTATGGTACTTCAAGGATTCTGCTATTGCACAAACAGCTTTTGCAGATGCTGATCACGCAGGTTGTCAAGACACCAGACGTAGTACATTTGAAAGTATGTAATTGTTAGCAGATAAACTTGTTAGCTGGTCATCAAAAAGGCAGAAAAGCGCTGCAATATCCAGTACAGAAGCTGAATACATAGCCTTATCCGGCTGTTGTGCTCAAATCCTCTGGATGAGATCACAACTTATCGACTATGGCCTTAGATTCAACAAAATTCTAATGTACTATGATAATAAAAGCGCTATTGCCTTATGCTGCAACAATGTTCAACACTCTCTATCAAAGCGTATCGACATCAGATATCACTTCATTAAAGAGCAAGTGGAGAATGGAGTCGTTGAGCTTTACATTATCAGCACAGAATATCAGTTGAGGGACATCTTCACCAAGGCTTTAGGTCGAGAAAGAACTGGATTCCTTATCGACAAGCTAGGGATGAGATGTTTTACTCCTGAAACTCTAAAACTACTGGCAGATGAAGCTGAAGAATAGTGGTGGTACCTATTCTTGTATCCTGTGTATAATATGTACATATAGAAAATCAGAAAAACCCAAAAATATTTTTCATTTTTTATATATATAAAACTTTTCAAAAACAAAATTAAAAATTAAAAAAAATTAGAAAAATACAAAAATATGTTTTTCATGACATGCTTTCTAGCATCGACAATATTTACGACTTCAAAAATGTCATTCAATAATGGCACAAAGCTGTAAATAAAGTTCGAATAGAAAACATGTCATATGGCTTGCTATTATTTCATATAGCAACTTGGTCGTCATCTTAAAGGCAAGTATTTCAAAAAAGAAAACTTGTCCTCTCAACGGGAATTTATTCTCGGGCATGGTCTACTTTATGACCATGCAAAGGCTTGTGCTTACTTTGCAGCACAACCCGGGCTTTCTTTATCCATAAGAGTACGTGTCAGTGCGCTTATGTGTTAAAATAAGAGAAATCTTATTTTTTTATGGTGTTGTTTTCAGAAATAAAACATTAATATCAGAAAAATCATTTTCAAAGACATTTGACCACTTAAATAACGACTACAGCTCTTTAAATATAAAACGGGTCATTATTTGAGGGGGAGAAAATGTCAAATTTCTTCTTCATAAAATCAGTTTGTGATAAAGGAAAAAGGTTTTAAACAATAACGAGTTTACAATTAAAGGGGAGTTAATTAAGTTTAACTTAGTTGTGCCTTATATGTTGCTAAGCATCGTAGTTAAAACTTTAGGGACTAAGTGTGCCATTAGTTAAACTAGGTTATGCCTTAGAAAACTTTGTTATGAAAAATTCAAAAGGATTAGAAGTTCAGGGGGCATTTGTGTCAAACTCTTAAAGTTCAAACACAAACACCCCCACCCCTGTTCGTTCATACGCAAAACACTTTATATTTTTTAATTCTTTTTCCCTCTCTCAACCGTCATACTCGTTCAAGCTTCAAGATCTCCAAACAATCGATTTCAAGGCTAAGGTATAACTACAAAGATGTTCCCTACACCCCTAACATCATATCTCTTAAATGAATTTGGTTAAAACACAGATTTAAGTGCGAAAACCCTAGAAATTGATCTAGGGTTCTTCAAAATCAAATGTGTATAAAAAGCTAAATTGATTGAGAGGTTTGGTTCGTCCAAGGGTGTATAACACTCGCTTAATCTAGTTTTTAAGTTGGTTAACATATGCTTGTGTTTTTATGGATTCTTGTATGCAAAAATTTGAAAAATGGGTAGAAATAGAAAATATTGATGTTTTTGTGTTTTGAAAGTATTAGAAGTCATCCTTGTATGCATTAGATCCTTATAACTCGTTGTTTGAACATTAATAAAACTTATGTATGTGATTTATGTGATTTCATGTTCGTTTTGAGCGTTGTGGCAAATTTTGTGGTTAATTCTTGTTGGAAATGGTTCATATGTTGTTTATGGATGCTAAGATTCACGTTTAATATAGTTAAGATGCTTGAAAAGCCAAAATATAAATTCTGAAAATTAGAGGCGAATTAAGCATGTATGAAGGAGGCGAATTAATAATCCTTCAGGAGGCGAATTAATTCCCTCTTTAGGAGGCGAATTAATTCCCCCTTTAGGAGGCGAATTAATCCACCCCTTTAAGAGGCGAATTAATCCTCCCCCTTAAGGAGGCGAATTAGTCCACCCCTTTAGGAGGCAAATTAGTCCTCAACCTTTAGGAGGCGAATTAGTCCACCCCCTTTAGGAGGCGAATTAGTTCATTCTCCTAAGGAGGCTAATTAATCCTACCTCATAAGGAGGCGAATTAATCCTACCCCTTAAGGAGGCGAATTAATCCTTCCACTAAAGGCGGCGAATTAATCATGTCATTTAGGAGGCGAATTAATATACTCTTTTAGCATGTCGTTTACAACATAGTTTAGGAGGTGAATTAAAATTGGTTAATTTTGCAATCTAAACAAAATTTGTTAAATTCCTACCTGTCATTAAACAGAATGCCATATAGTGTCATATATAAACTTGGTTATATATAAACTGTATTGGAAAATTCTTAGCAGATCCATGACTACCAAAGCTCAACAAATTGCGCTGGATAATGCCCTAGTTGCTCCGAAAAACAGACATGTCATTGGGAAATGTAACATGAGGATCATCCCAAGAATGGGGCCAAAGGAACCTACTTATCAAGTAGTGTTGGATGCCCTTGCTCTTACAACATGCTATCATGCATTCCTTATCACTGCTGAAGTTCCAGTCATCTACATACATCAGTTCTAGGCTACCGTCAACAAACACAATGCATCATATTGATTCAAGATCGACAACAAAAGATTCTTTATGAATGTTGAAGTGTTCAGAAAAATTCTCAACATATGTCCTAGGATTCCTGGTCAAGAATTCGATGAACCTCCATCTGAAGAGGAAGCTCTATCTTTTATCCGTGAACTTGGTCATTCAGGAGAGATCAAGTACATCACTGATGTAATTGTTGATCATCTGCATCAACCATGAAGAACCTTTGCATCAATCATCAACAAATGTCTTTGTGGAAAGGTATCTGGTCTTGATAAGATACGACTCTCTAGAGTACAAATACTTTAGGGAATGCACTACAAGAAGAATCTGGATTTTATTGCTTTAATCTGGGAGGACTTAGCTTACCAGATTGATAACAAAGACTCTATGAAACAAGACAAGATGTTCTATCCTAGATTCACAAGATAATCATTCATCACTTCCTCGAAAAAGATAAGTCTATCTCCATGAGAAACAGAAAGTTCATGCATACTGCTCGGGATGACAGCTTACTGGGTACCATGAGATTCATCTCTAGACATAAAGACACTCAAGCATATGGTGCTATTCTCTTTAAAGCAATGATGAATCAAGCCATGCTGGACTATGTAGCTTACAAGACTTATTATGCAATTGCTTCAAGAGCTGAACAGCCAAAGTTAAAGAAAATTTAAAAGAAATCTGATATAGCCATCTCATCTGAGGTATCTCCTTCCAAGAAGAAGTTAGCTTCTAAACCTCAACCTTCTAAGAAGAAAGCACCAGTTAAGGCTACTAGAGGCAAAGGTCTGAATGTTCTCTTGGAAGTAGCTCTATCTAAAGCTGCTCAGCTAAAGGAGGCTACTAAACAAAGCAAGAAAGACTTTCACATCTCTCAGGCAAGTGGCACTGGTACAGAATAAGGAACTGGTACTAAACCAGGGGTTCCCAATGTACCCAAGTATGATTCTGAAAGTGATAAAGAGTCTTGAGGTGATAGTGGAGAAGAAGATGATGATGATGAAGATGAAACTGATGATGGTGATGATGATGATGATGATGCTGATGATGGTAATGATGATGATGAGAATAATGATGATGATTACATGAATGATGATGATGATGAGACTGATAGTGAAAGAACTGAGTCAGACAAAATTAAGATTCCTGATCTCAATAAGTCTAGCTCTGGAGAACATGATGAAGAAGAAGAAAATGTTAATGAAAGAGTTCATACTCCTGATGATTATGAACTCACTGATGAAGAAAATATTGATGATGAAGAAAAGATTGATGAAGAAGAAAACAATGATGTTACAAATGAGTTGTATAAGGATGTAAACATGAATTTGGGAGACAAAGATGCTAACATGACCGAGGCTAAATAAGGTGGAGCAGATCAACACAAGGTTTCTCATGAGTCAAGGTTTGAGCAAGAAGAAGAAGATGCTCCTGTGACACTTACAACTGTCCATGATAAGACTGAAGGTCCTATGCAAAGTTCTTCTATCTCATCTGACTTTACAAACAAGCTCCTAAACCTTGAAAACCACTCTCTAGATGTCAATGAAATTGCTTCCTTGATGAACACTGTAACCATTCCTCCACTACCTCCTTTAATCAATCCTCTTCAACAACAAGCAACACCAACTCCTACACCAACAACTTCAGAAGCAACAACCTCATTTCATGCACTTCCATACTTCTCATCCGTGTTCAAATTTAACGATAGAGTCACCAACTTGGAAAAAGATGTATAAAAAATGAAGCAAGTTGACCAGTATGCTCAAGCCCTCTCCTCTATTCTTGTTATTTTAGATCACTACCTTGGAAACAAACTAGAAGAAGCTATTCAAAAAGCCATTCATACCCATACTGAAGAATGCAGAGAAGAAGCACTAGCGGACAACAAGTAGTATATAGATCTCATAGACACATCAGTGAGAACTATTATCAGAGAGGAGGTAAAAGCTCAACTTCCTCGGATTCTCCCTAAAGCAGTCTCAGGCTTCGTGATAACATCAAATAACGTCACTTTTATAGCATCATTTATCCCATGTAATTAACCCATTTTATATACTTATTGCAAAGAATTTTTACTTAATCGTTCATATTTGAGAATTGCAGTAATTATGGAGTACTTGGTGAAGATTAGCAAAAAGACGCGCATTCTGGAGCTTAAACAAAGATATTTTGAAGAATACTATTCTGACACCCAATACGCCGTATCCATCAAGAAGATACGGCGTATCTGTGCCTGCACTCACCAAAGACCACGAAGGAAACAAGATCAATACGCCGTATCCAGAGAAGACCAATACGCCATATTGGGGATATAGTATGTGAATATTCTGGAAGATATCAAGCGTGGTCCCTACTTCAAGAAACCCTTGATATGCCGTATCGCACTAACTCCAGACCCTATAAATAGAAAACTCAAAAACAAGTTTTAAGTGTGCTAAATCATATTCTCGATACCTAAACCTCAAAAGTCGATTTTCAGAGGAGAAAAAGAGCAGAAAAGGTCTCGCAACATGATCCATTCCATAGAAGACAACGTGTAATTTCTTATACTTTTGTAATCGTTCAGTTTTTGGTATCGTTCGTTAGTTCGTTCAGTTTATCTTGGCCAAACAATTACTCTTGTATAATTTATGATGTTTGAAGGCTAATACCTTTGGGTATTAGCCATTGTTATAAAGATCTGAATGTTTGGTTTTGCTTATATCTCGATTGCTTAATTAATCGTTGTATGCTTGTTTACGTTTATCAGTTTATGCTTGTTTATGTGCTTATGTATGCGACCTATCATTCAACTGGATCTAGTGATACGGACCAACTAATCTAGATTTTGTGATAGCTCTCCATATTGTGTCTTATACATCTAGACCAATAGGATCACGTATAATGACCTATCTTTCCCTTAGATTGTGAGTTTAGTTGGACCCGTAGGTGACCTTGGGATCAACGAGTACGTTCTAATCTATTAGTAATGATTTGGTTAGTGGACTACTAGAGTATAATTCACCGTTAAGCAATAAGTGGGTAAAGTCTCTATGAGCTAGGGTTTAACAAGATCACCATTGCTTTAATCCCCAAGATAGATTATAATCAAGCAAAATAAGGATGCTTTATGCGGATGCATTTAATTGTGACAGAATTCTACGTGTCTAGGTCTTAGGAAGATGTAACGCCTAAGTCTTAAGAATGATATGCCTCTTAGAGATAAGTAATCATTGCACTGAATAAACAAACCAACTTCTAATCGGAATAATAATGGCTAATACAGTTTTCTATTATAAGGCTTGACCGCTCTTTTATCTTTTGTTAATTTGCTTGCGAGTATTTAAGTGTTTTGAATTGATTTTAGTCACCACCAAAACCGTGCCAGTCTCTCAGGCTAAAACCCCCCATTTGCATTAGTTTTAGGTTTAACTTAGATAACTAAAATACTAATAAATTAGATATTAACGCTCTCGCTCTTAGTGATCGACACCCTACTTACCACGAAACTCCAACTGACCGGGTACACTACCCATTAAAGTGTTGTTTTTAGGTATAGTCGGCATAAAATAAATAGTAACACTTGATACATAAAATAACACCTACACAACGACACATCACTTCGCAACTCCTGTGATTGAGCGAAATGTCATAGAATCATTAGAATCTATTGTATTAGCAAAGTCTTCCTCTCAACCAAAGTCTACTTATGAGGCGGCTGCATCTCTCTTAGAGTATGAACTTACGAAGACTCTTATGGACAAGATGGAGGAAAACAAATCATATCTTAGAGCTGATTATAAAAGGAAGCTTTATGATGCACTGGTCAAATCTTATAACACTGACAAAGATCTCTTTGATACATATGATGAAGCATTCATGTTGAAACAGGGACGAGATGACAAAGACAAAGATCAAGACCCCTCCGTTGGATCAGACCGAGACCGAAAAGAAGGAAGTCAAGTAAGGAAGTTGAGTCATTTAAAGATCCGAGGTCAAAGGAAGGTAAGTCTTCAAGCTCCTCTAAAGGCACCTCCCGATCTCATCACAAGTCATCTGGCAAATCTGCACATGCAAAGGAACCAAGTCACACAGTTGTTGACTCGGAAGTACGTCAGCATCAAGAGTTTGACACGGGTAACAATGATGAACAACTCGTTGACGAGGCAGCTCCCGAGAGGAATTGGTATAAGAAACCAGAGCGGCCTCTGACTCCTGATCCTGATTGGGATAAAAGATAACGCGTTGACTTCTATCCACCTCAAACCTGGATTAGTGACACTGCTCGTGCTGAAAAACCTCCTGCTTCATTTGATGAGCTCATAGATACTTCTTTTGATTTCTCTGCATTTGTCTTGAATCAGCTTAACATTCCACATCTTACTCAAGAACTTTTGGTTGGACCGGCATTCAACCTAATCAAGGGCACCTGCAAGAGTCTTACGGAGTTAGAGTACCATTTTAAAGAATGTTCCAAGGCTACAACTGAACGACTGGACTGGCATAACCCTAAAGGCAAACCGTATCCATTTGATCTCTGTAAGCCTCTCCCGTTGATTCCAGATCATCGAGGTCCTCAAGTTATCCCTCAGGATTACTTTATCAACAACGACCTAGAATATCTAAAAGGTGGAAGTTTAAGCAGAAAATACTCAGCTTTAGTAACAAAGGCAAAAGCTGCTACCTATGATATCAAGTGGATCGAAGACATGGTTCCTAATCTATGGAGTCCTGTAACGGTGGTATATGATAAACATGCCTACTGAGGTACTTCACATTGGGGTGTCAAACGTCAATGATTCTATGATTTTACAAGCAATAGGAAGTCAAAAAAGGATGTCTACTCCAGAAAATGAATCATTGCGGTTACCAGACTTATAATTATGAAGTGGTATGACTATGGTTACTTAGACGAGATTGAAGTTCGTAGAGAGGATCAGCAGCTATACACGTTCAAAGAAGGTGATTTCCCATGACTATGCCTACAAGACATCGAGGACATGTTACTCCTACTCATTCAACAGAAGCTGACCAATTTCACGTTAGAGGAATGTTATGACTTGAATGTGGTATTACGTATGTCACCAGACGTATCGTCATTCAACGGCGAGTGGAAGATCTTCAATTGGGTGTCAAAAGTTACCAAAAGAGGCTCAACCTTACCAACCCAGACATATTTAGGCAGGATCTCAGGAAAAGAACTGCATATACTGGATATTCAGACCATCAAGGAGTGATATACGTGGATCAAAACAACAGAAACAAATTGATGCGCACTAATGAACTCCATAAATTCAGTGATGGCACGCTCGATTTTGTTTGGACTGCTCTTCGTGATATTGCTTCAGGAATAAGGATGAAGTATCTGCCAAAGAAGAATTGGAGTGGATTAGGCAAGCGAAGGGCTCGGGTTATGATCTAAAATATCGATAAGTAGCTCTTTGAGAGAAGGTTAATGAGGAATCTAGAGAAATTCATTGGTGGAAGAGAGTACAGAGAAGACCTCAGACTGCTTGAACGGACAATATGACTTCATCATATCTTGTCCTACTACATTTCAAATCATTCTTTCGTAATTATAATCTTGTGAATATGTAAATAAATAGTGTAGACTAATATTAAGCAAATATAGTGTTTGAGTGCGAATTTTCAAGAATTTCTTAGCAAATTCAAAATCTTTTAAATTAACGCACTCAAACATCATATAATACCCTCACTAGTTGAGAGGGAGCATTAAAATGTTCCCAATATGGCTTGTGAATAATTAGAACATTTTTCTCCTATATTTTTTTAACATATTTAAATCAATTGATATCCAAAATATCAAATGATTTGAAATTTTTGATAAGGGGAGAAAATGTAATTAAAAATATATGGCTAATAATGTGATATTTAGAACTCAAGTGTAGGCTTTCCCACATATGTGCTAAACTCTTTTGATTAATCGATGCACATATGAAGGGGGAGCAAATGGTTATGTGATGAAAAGTGTGGAAATACCAAAGACCGACCATTTGCTTACTGTATTGAAGTTATAAGGTGGTTAAGGTTAGGTATACATTCCCATGATCCAGCCAGAACTGAAGGGATCTACCCAGGGATTCCATTAGTTAGAATAGAAGTCATTAGGTATGATGAAAAAAAGGAGTAAAAGTGAGTAAAAGGGAAGAGTGCGGACTGAGACGGGGCTAGTACTGGAACAAACCCAACAAGGTTCTAGTCATGAAGTCTCGGTAAGCACTTAAGGGGTTGAAGAATGAAAAAGAAAAGTTAAGATAAAGGGTGAAAAGAAAGAAGCCCTCCTAACGCTTAGGCAGAAACTGGGTCAATACATATGCTATTAAAAACACTAAGCCGTTGTCTGGTATTGAAGATAGCCATCATGGACCCAGTAACGTAATGTACAACCCTTCCCAACCACTCAAAGTCAGAAAGACTTTATTTCAAAACTCACAGAGATTCATACATTTTTATCTACTCTCTCACTCTGAGTTAGTTGGTATTGAAAAGGTGGAAATTAGCTACAGCCTCCGATTACTAAAACCAAAGGTGCACTATTGAGCCTAGAGCCAAAAGAGATCATCCATAAATCTCACTAGGACATTGTTCAAAATATATTTATTGCTCACACACTGTGAAAACAAGTAATAACTTAAGAGTCCTACGCATTATCCTTGTGATCTTGCCAGAACATCAAAGTGATACTAAAGTATTCACAATGATGATGGAAATCCTGCTTGAGCCAACATCAAACAAGCTCTTGGTAGGTGACTTGTGCGATTCTTATGAATCAAACTTGTGACAACTGGAAAGAAACGTTGGTGTGATTCTGAATGTATCCAACTTGTTCCAGTATATGAATTGACGATTGATGAATTTTTGAAATGCTTAACACTCTCGATGTGTCACAAAAACACTTTAGCAAGTGACACGTCGATTGATTTTCAAATCAATTTTTCCATTTAATCGGCGAGACTTCGTCTCTCTGGTTCACTCATACCGTGTTGTCTACTTTGAGATGCTCTGGTAATAAGAACGGCTAGTGCAGCTGTGAAACCCTATTAAGGAGATTCTTTAGAATTCTACCTTATCATAGGCAGTATTTATACTGAATAACGGGGAACCGTGGTTAATGCAACCGTATTCGACGAAAGTTAACAAAGAAACTTTCATTTATATCTGTTGATTATCACTAACCTAAACCTGCAGGTACTCCCGACGGTTGTTGCAACTGATCCCTGATGAGTCAAGATTCATAGCCACATGTTAATACCTGTAACATTTCTCGGTTTCAGGTCATTTTACGACTCCTATTATTCGTCACTATTTATTTTAGTCCGATACGCGTTTATTTTTAATTTAACTTTTAAACTAAATCGCGTAGACTAGAAATAATCATTTAATGTAGACGGTCACCAAATAAATTAAGGTTTACGTCAAACAAATGTCATATAATTATTAAGAAGATAATTATTAACTTTGCGTATTTTATTTTTATTGGTCACGTAAATGGCTTACGTTTCGCAATAAAATACATTTAGACACACCTCAGAAATACCTAGACTTACCTAGACTCAAACCAATACCCACTTTTAAACTTTAAACACAAAATTAAATCAAATCTTGTGTTAATACCCCCACTAGGGCCGAATATGGGAACTAAACCAACTAGAAATCCTTAAAAATCTTACTAAGTACATGTACATCTAGGTTTTAATTAAGGTTTGTACTTAATGTTCCTAGTAAGCTAATACCCATTGGATAAAGACCGTTTTTTTCTCTATTTCTCTCTTGGATGTGCGGCAACACACAAGCCTACACAAACCATGAAATCTTGTCAAATCCTATATAAATCTTGTACAAATATTGAGTAATTAAGGATTATACTTAGTTGTTTTAGCAAAACCATTAGAGAGTAACTAGAAAACCCTAAAATCACTAACCTAGGGCTCGGTTTGGTTTGTTTATGGGACTAGGAAAGCTAACTAGTTATTTTGCCTATAAATACCACTCACATTTACCATTAAACACTTCTTGAGACTTATAAACACACAAACACTCAACAAATAAGTCATTGTCTTTCCCCTCTTGTCTCGGGTTATAAAACGCAAACAAACACTCTCACAATTCTTATTCGAACATAAGAATTAGTGCTAGGTCTTCATATAAGTCATAGAAGGGAGTACACGAGCCAAAAGCGGGTTATTTGATAAGCTTAGAGCTTAGGATTAGGTTATATGATTTGGGGTTAACTACATGATACATCTTCAAGACTCTAGGACCTCTTGTAAGTTACGTACAAGCTTAAACTCCTTCGTATTATAATGTTTTCCTTGTTTGCTAGTCGTGTGTCACGTTCATATGTAAATAAATTCACTAACGTGAGCATGTACATGATAAATGCAAGGCACGCATGTTAATTTCGTGTACAAGGGTATAATATCACTAGGGTGGTGCAAGAACATAATAAGACGCATGTAATGTGATTTAATAGCGAGCAAAAGCTTAAACATTTTCGTTAAGTGCAAATGTCAACACCAACGTGAACACTAGCTCATTTACAAACAAATTTCATGAAACTATACGTAAACTTTTTAAAAAAACATGATAGTGTAGCTTGGGAAAGGGTATACGACAATACTAGACATTTGCATGTGTTACATGACTCTTATATAAGCTAAAGGAACTTAATTGTTATTTCTAGAACTATTACCGAGCCGTGTATGTTGCTAGAAGAATAAATGGACCACTTATGGGTCTTGTTGGGCCAAAGAGTCTATTAACGGAAGTTAATGAGACCAACAGCCCGATAGTGGGGACCCGTAGCTTATTATTAAGCTCATTTGAGCTTATTGTTGGACTAATGTCTTATTAGACTCATGAGTAATAAGCATACATGGAAAGAAAACTTAATGGGCCATGAATGGGCCCATTAAACCCAAACAGGCCCA